>QGSO01000533.1:386643-527732 GCA_011037825.1 Carya cathayensis
TCATCAATGAAATTTTCCAGCAAATTCACTTCATGAACTTCTTCAACTTCTTGCGGTTGCCTGCAAAGATTAAAAATATTTAGCTCCAAGGTCATATTTCCAAAACTCAATTTTAAAACTCCACTTCTACAATTTATGAGTGCATTAGAAGTAGCCAAGAAAGGTCTTCCTAAGATAACCGGTGCTTGGAAAGTAGAATGATTAGTCAATTGCATGTCGAGTACGACAAAGTCTACTGGATAGTAGAATTTGTCTACTTGAACCAAAACATCTTCCACAACACCTCTAGGAATCTTTATAGACCTATCTGCCAACTGCAATGTGATAGAAGTAGATTTCAACTCACCCAATCCAAGCTGAACATAAACATTATAAGGCAATAAGTTCACACTTGAACCTAAGTCTAATAATGCTTGGCCTATTTTTGAGTTCCCTATCATGCAAGCTATGGTAGGGGATCCTGGATCCTTGTATTTGGGAGGAGTGTTGGTTTGGATAATAGCACTAACTTGCTCAGTAAGAAAAGCTTTCTTTTGCACATTCAATTTTCTTTTCACGGTGCATAAATCCTTTAAAAATTTAGCTTAGGTAGGAATCTGTTGAATAGCATCCAACAATGGTATATTTATCCTAACTTGCTTAAAAATTTTAAGGATTTCAGCGTGATGCTTATCTTTGTGCAAAGGGATTAACCTTTGAGGAAAAGGTGCAAGTGTAGAGTTTGGGACACTTTTAGATTCCAAAGGATTATGTGCCTCATTTTCAGAAGGAGGGTTAGAAATGTTACCATTCTTTTCTACCTCTTGATCTGGGATGCCGATCATCTTACCAATTCTCAAGGTTGTAATAGCCTTGACTTGCTTGACATTTGGATCTCCTGCCATACTTTGAAATTGTTGGTTTTGGCCTTGTGGATTAGGCTGAGATTGTGCAGGGAACTTCCCTTTCTCTTGAGCGCTCATGGTTGTGGTCAACCTTGTGACTGACCCTCGAATGTCAGCAATGGCTTGGGAATTTTGACTATTGATAGCAGCTTGGCTTTGCATGAATTGCTGAAAATTGGTGGACAGCTGTTGAAAGTTGGTGGATAATTGCTAGAAATTGTCTTCAAGGTTCTTTTTCTGAACTGGTAACATGTGGTTGGCATATTGAGATGGTCTTGGACCTCCTGGAGTAGTGTAGGGTACAATTTGTGAAGGATCAGCTATGTTGGGTGCAGGTAAAGCAGCTTGATCACTTCTCCAACTGAAATTGGGGTGATTTCTCCAGCCCGAATTATAGGTGTTGGAATAAGGACCTGAAAAAGATTTAGCAACCATATTAACAGCATTAGATTGATCCAAAAGAACTTCTTTAAAAGCTGGAATGGTTGGGCAATCATTAGTTGAATGCACTTGGCCCTCACAAATATTACAGCTCAAAGTAATCTGAGGTACAGTTTGTACTTCATTTACTTTCTTCAACTCAATCGCCTCCAATTTGCGCCAATTTGGAGAATTCTTTAATAAGGAACCGGAAGAAGCATTTGCATATTTCGATTACTTGGCTGAAAACGCTCAATCATGGGACACTTCTTGTGTCTATGATAGAGCTGAACCATTGAGGATTGTAAGTGGGGGAGGTAAATATGTTTTAAATGAAGAAGATGATTTGAAAGCTAAATTTGCCTTATTGTCAAAAAAATTGGAGGCGATTGAGTTGAAGAAAGTAAATGAAGTACAAACTGTACCTCAGATTACTTTGAGCTGTGTAATGGAGAATGCGCCAATTTTCATAACCATGGTGTGGACAAGCATTTAAGAGATCTTTGAATCTTTCCCAACTTTGATAAAAAGTTTCAGTTTCCTTTTGAGAAAAATTCATGATTTGTCTCTTTAAGCATTGGTACGATGCATTGGAAAAATTTCTTTTAGAAATTCGGCTTGCATTTCTTGCCATGTTCCAATGGATCTTGGCCTCAATGCATTCAACCATGTTTTTGCTTTGTCCTTAAGAGAAAAAGGAAACAACTTCAATCTAACAATTTCCTCAGTACAATTTCGATCCAAAAATGTGGAGCATACTTCCTCAAACTCCTTGAGGTGCAAGTAGGGATTTTCAGAATCGATCCCATGAAAATGAGGTAATAATGGTATCATTCCAGGTTTAAAATTGAAAGTATGAGCATTCAAAGGTGTAATGATGCATGATGGAGTGGTGGTCCTAATAGGATGCAAATATTCTCTAAGTGTCTTGTTGGGATTTGCCATTTCCCCATCATTGCGTCCTTCTTCTTCAGCCATGTTACTATTAGTGTCAACTGATGATTTAAGAGAAATAGATGATGAGGTCGATGATTCAGTCCTAGCAAGTCTATGTGTGCTATCTCTAGCCCAACCAGACATGCAACTTCAACACAAAACAAGATAACAGTAAACCAGTAAAATGAGAGGTAAAGATATCACCCAGGCTGTGAAGAGGTTCACAGCTCCATAAACATCCTCTCAGAAAAAAAAAATACTCTGATAAACACCAGTTGTCCCCGGCAACGGCGCCAAAAACTTGACCCAGCTTATAATGTTGTCTTCCAAGAGTAGAAGCTGTCAAAGTAATACAAGGGTAAGTCCCAAGATCGAATTCACAGGGACAATGGGTTATCAAAGCGTTTGTGAGATTTTCTTTGTGTAAAAGATGTATCGATTATGAAAGATGAAAATGGATGTGGATCTATGTTTCTAAAATTACTAAAACTAAGAGACTTAGAGAAAGTGTGTAGCAAATGAATTAAACTTGCAAGAAACAATAAAACAAACACTTGGGTTGGGTTTGAGATTCTTTTTATTTCGGATTCTAGATAATTTCTCGATTAACAATCCAGTCAAGGAATTGATATTCGGAAGATAAAAATTAAGCTCAAGTTTTTGCAATATTTTCTCAAGAAATTCTCTAATTTACTTGCCAAATTTATATTCGTAATCAATCGAAAGAGGCCTTGATAAATTCAAGCTTTTGTTGTGCCTTACGTCAACAACAAAACAAGAGCAAGAGCCGCAATCTATTTTCCTTTTGAATCCGACTAGTAATTTAGTGAAATCAACATTAAACAATAAAATATTGCATCAAACTAGAACCTAAAATAAATTAAATCTCATCCCACAACCCAAGCTTTAGAAATTAGTTACACATGATATTTTTAGTAACAAAAATAAATCTAAGAGGAGTCATGATAAAATCTGTAGAAAGAAATAAAAAAATGAATAACGCCGAATGAAAGAGAACTAAATCTAAACTTTCCAAGAACAAGATGAAAATGAAAATGGAAAGTAAAGTAAATTAAATGTTAAACTGGACGAAGGAAGAAAGAAAGAGAGAAAAAAAAAAAAAAGCTAAACGAAGTAATCGTAAACAAAAAAACGAGAATGAAAATATAAGCGAGCGAGTTTGCTCTACCAAAATGAAACCAAAACTGAAAATAAAATAATTAGAACTTAAGACCGAAACAAGTAGAACACGTCTTCCACAAAAAAATAAACTTAAGACTAAAAATAAAACAAAGAAGAAAGGCAACTACCGAACAAAATAAAACAGAAAAACTGAAGCAAAATAAACTGCTACTTCCGTCTATGGTTTGGAACTTTCTTCCCACTAGCCGAACAACTACAGCAAGCAAAATAAAACAAAACATGAAGCTGCCTCTGCCCTACGTAGTAATTCTGAAACAAACGGAAAAAAAACTGGAAAAACAGCAAAATAAGAGATGCTGCAACGTCCCTTTCGTTCTGCAACTTTCAGCCAAAACAAAAAAACAAAGAAGAAAAACCAAGGAACTAAAGCTGCGAGAGAGAAACGGGAAGAGAAAAAAACAGAAAAAAAATTATACTCCAACGTCCGAAGAGCTCTCCTTTCTCCCGTCCAGCTCTGCTTTTATAAACAAAACAAGAAAACTCCATCCGTGAGCTGCAAGTGCGTGAGTGGCTTTCTCTTTTCTATTTTTCTGCATGTGCCGAGTGATGCATTTCTGCATTTTCTGGTTGTGCCGTGAGTTGTGATTTCCTGCATGTGCTTCTGATTTTTCTGCATGTGTTTTCTTTACTTTCTGCAGTAGGTGCCGTGTGATACTTTCATGCATGTTGCTTTTGATCTGTTTTGAGGTGCTGCCCACGTTAGTTTCTGCATGAGTTTCTTGCTGAGTTTTTCTGCAGGTGTTGCTGCAGTTTTCTGCTTTTGTGTATTCAACTTTTTGCAAGTGTGAGCTGCTTTGCATGTGTGCTGTCCGAGTGATGGTGTGTGTGTTTTCTGCTGCTGCTTCTTCATTCTTTTTTTTCTGCATGTGCTTGGTTTGAGTGTTTGAGTGGCTTTCCATCATCATTTTCTGGTTGCTTTATTTTTCTTGCATGTGTTTCTGCTGTATGTTCATTTCCTGCATGTGCATGGCTTGCTTTATTTTCTGCATGTGGTTTAGTTTGCCGTGAGTTGCCTTTTGATGTGCTGGTTTATGTGTTGGTTGCTGTCCAACTTTTCCTGCATGTGTAAGCTATCCGAGTGCATGTGTGAGCTGCTGCCTTGCATGTGTGTGACTTTCTGCATGTGCCTCTTGAGTTCCAGCCGTGAGTTTTCTTGCATGTGTTTGGTTTCTGCAAGTGTTTTCTCTTTTATTTTGTATTGAGGTGCTGCACTGCTTTGCCGTGGGTGAGTGGTTGCTGTAAAACCAGCTTGATGCATGTGCATGAGTGAGTTTTGAGCTGCTTTGCTGTCCATGTGCCAACCGTGAGTTTCTAATTCATTTTCTGCTGCTTTATGTGAGCTGCCCACTTGTCAAGTTCCTGCATTAGTCGGCCCCACATCAAAATGCATGCATCTAAGTTTAATTGGGGGTAATATATTGTTTCGCATGTCAAAGAAAATTAATTCACATTATCTAACTAATACTCTTATTTTAACTCATAAAGCACTTTTACTCAAGATATTTAAGAGTATTAATGTCACATAATTGACCATTTATCACTGGTGGTTTTTGGATTTTACTTACCTGCGGCACCATTTTTGGTACCGTAGATTTTGGTGCAGGGATCGAGGAGGAGGAGGCTGAGCCCGAGGATGCGGCTCCGCCGAAGTTTTGAGTGGGAGCTTATGCTTTGGAGTTGGCTTTAAAACAATATTTGTATTTGTGATATTTTATTACCTATGATTTGAACAGCTTTATGTTTTAATCAAGAAAATTCTGGTACTTAGTTTTATATCTTTGCTATCCGTTGCGTATCTCTTCGTGCACATTTGTTGCTTGCACACACTTGGCACTTGTCGATAGGATGGTGACCCGTGTTGTCCCCATCCGGACGTCTCGAATTCCCCGTGTCCGTGCGTGGGGATTTGGGGGCGTCACAACGAAGCCTATCTTGTGCACCACTCGAGCATCTCAATTTGTCATCAACAAAATAGACCTTCCGATATCGTGGGCATCTCAGGCCTTCATCAATGCTAGAGCATGGCTGCCTAAGGGCATCACCTGTGTGTCACCAACCTCATCACACTCTAACGGAATAGCTTAGGTTTGTAAATCTCAAACTTGTAATTTGTATTACACTAACCTATTTGGATTTGGATGAAAACCTCTTAGGGCGGTAGAACTCAGCCTCTTGCCACAACAGTGCGATCGACCATCCACCCATAAACCAACGACGAGCCCAAAAACTTGCGGTACTCAGAAAAAAGGGGGCGGAGGTAAACAAATCATGGGACCTTTAAACACCAATGACGTGTCCAAAGACTCATGGTGCCCACAAAAAAGGAAAGGGGACTACTCGACCCCACTCACTCCTTGCCAAGAGTCAATAGAGGGACAAGTTATCAGACTGCCTGAACTACATTGTGACCAGCAAACAAGCTGGAAAGGTCAAGGACAACTCACCTCCCAGGCGCCTAACAGGCAGGCAACTCTATTGACTGCCCGACCTCTCTCATCTGGATAATAATACAAGCACAACATCTTCTCCAGCAAATGCCGAGTGTTTATGCTCACGCCACAACTGCCGTTAGCAAGTTATCTTCGGGAACAAGCCACTAAGCTCCACAACCACATTATGTGGGTTTCCTTCGAGAACGAGTCGACGGACTCGATAACAGTCTAATGTGGACCTAGGAAGTCAATGAGCTTCCTGACCACTTAAGCGTGGGTTACTACCAACAAACACTAACAACAAAACTAGAACACCAACAACAACTTACACAAAGGGGCCCAAAATCTATTACTGCCAACGAAAGCAAAAAGATCACAAAAATACACATAAAAAACCAATCATGGAAATATGCGATCGAGTTCCACGTTCACATCTAATGCGGTCGAGTACATCTCCTACCTAAATCGAGCTCTGCACTCACACCTAATATGGCCGAGTACATCTCTCGCCAAAGCATAGCTCCTTGCTCGCACCAAGTTGAGCTCTTCATCGCTTAGCACAAAAGGAATAGAAAACCAGGAAACAAACAGAAAGCTAGGGACCAAATGAGAAACTAGGGATCGGTTTTTAGAACTTATTTTGTAGATTGTTAACTTGAAGATTCTCAAGGCCTTCTTGTCCAGAAAATCACCCTTAAGAATCGCAGGCATCTATAGGGGTCAAATCAGCATCTTGTAATTTAGACTTGAGATAAGGTCAAAAACTAAGAAGATATAGGACAAGTGACTTAGATTCTTAGAAGGAAAGAGGCTCAGACTTCTAAAAGGAAAATGCTTAATAAGGCAAGCTAGACTCAAGTACTCTACGAAAATAGACATCTATATAAGGAGGAGATTCCCTACAAATTAGATGAATCCTCCATAAGAACTCTCCACGAGCTCTCTACACAAAATCTCTTCATAGAAGCTTCCTACATATTAACTCCACCACACATAGTGACTCCAAAAGATCTTCCCTAAATTCTTTCATTGTATTGAGAGAAACGTGAGACCAGGAGAGATTGTAAAATCACCCATTATAGTGGATTTCACCCCAAACAACTCGTGGATGTAGGCATTATGCCGAATCACATAAATCCCTATGTCTTTCTTTATTTGCTTGTTTACTATTTATCATATGGATGAATGCAACGAACACCGTATCAAAGCCTAAATTATCATCGTGGGTTGGGGATGATTCTTTCTTCCCTTAAGTCTGTTGTGCAAATTAAGGCATTAACTTAAACCTTAGTTTTTTAGAGATGTTTTAATTTCATAATTTTGAAGCAATTCATTTCTTAGGATGAATTTTACCTAAATTTTGGCCGTAGCAAGGAAGAATGAACTATGAATGAGTTGATGGCTATATTATTTCGGTGTCACAAGAGACGATGTCATGACCACTTCAAGAAACTTGAGACGTTGGAAGAGGCTACTTAGTCCTCTATTCAAAAAAAAAAAATGTTAGACAATCGGAAGAAGTGTTGTGATCTTTTCAGAAGCTTAGATTATCAGGTATTCTAGAATTTTCCCATATATCTTATTTACATTTTTTTTTAAAGTGAAGAGCCAGTAGCCACATGTCCTAGTGGCCCTATCCTAAGTTTATTGAAATGCCCTCACTTATGATGGATGAATACTTTGGTTACAAACCAAGCATTTGGGAGTTTACAAATAAAGAACTAAAAACCTACCAAATAAAAACCAACCAAACCAAGTAAGAAAAACAAATAAATGCCGATCTAAACAATCTTATAAGAAGAAACCCAATGAAACTAAATAGGCATATAAAAAGGAATGCAATAAAATCTAAACAAGCCTAGATAAAACCAAAACCAACAAACCAATAAAAAAAACCATAAACAGATATAAACAAACCTATAAACAATTAAAAGCAAAACAAAGGAAGTGCCAAATAGTCAATACGGACAATGCCTTTTAAAACCTAAGGGACTCTTTGAATGCTATCGTATATTTTAGTTTTCCCCATTTCTCCTTCTTGTGCTAAAAAATCCACGACGTAGTTTGCTTCATGAAATAGAATATCTTTGACAATCTACCATCACGCTGGTTCAAGGTCATTCCAATGCCTTGTTGATAAAATAGTAATTACTTATTAAAATTCAGTCATTTTTATCATATTCTTTATTTAAGTATAAACATGATTTTTTAAAATTATTATTCTGGCTTTGTTAGAAATGCAATGCTCCTAAAAATTTCTCCCTCGTTCATGTCTATGCTTCTACTCACACCGATGCACACAACGAGTGGATTGATCCTGTTGCCAAAGATAATTATATAGGTGAGATCATTTTGTGTAAATAAATTATGCCAACATGTGAATGGATATTATATTTCTTACTATTTTTTAAATATGTTACTTATTGTATGTTTTATTCCTAATTATTGTTGGAAACAATTATTGAGATGTAGTCAGCCTTTGAGGAATTTTCTCCACGTGACATCGACATATTTAAGTATGTCTTTGGGACCAAGTTTGGTTTGGTAAGAGGTTTGGAACGTTCTTTCTAGCGTGTCAGTTCATCCTCAATGGCCTTGACTTCAAGTTAATAATCTTACTCAAGAATTGGACGTCACATACCATGAAATTGAGCAGATGAAGTCAAGACAACAGGAGTTGGAGGCTCTCTTATCATGACAGTCTAATTTAGATATGCGTTTATAGCAGCGATGAAGAGACTAGAAGGAAATAATACACATTGAAGTTCAAGAACAAGTATAGTCTATAGAGGGAGATGTTGGTCTAGATGGAATGTATTATCTCACTGTAGTAGGATTGCAGTGAGTGAGGAAAGAATAAGAAATAAACCCTATCATTGTTCAAAACTTTTGTCTTCTAATTTTACAACTCTCTAAAACATTTTTATGAGATGATATTATTTGTGGTATAAATGATACAATTTGTATGTTTTTTAATTTTATGAAATTATTAGTTCTAATTAGTACATTTGAATATAAACTAAGAACATTAAAACATGGCTTTACGTTAGAATTAACATTCGAACATAATTACACAGAAGTTCAATAAATACGTTTGAACGAAAGCTATTACGTTTGAATATATATACTCAAACAATCGAATGATATTTCTTAAAATTTGAACATATATATTAATAATCCAAACGTTTAATCTTTGACATTTGAACAATTATCCAGTAACTAGCGAATGCAATATTCAAAAGTCACATCACAAACGTTCAAACGTGCGAACGTAACAATCAAACGTCCAAATGAAAAATATCAATTAATGTCTATTATTATGTTAAAAAGTTTTATGTGTAGTCATTTTTGTGTACTCTTTTATGCACTTTACTGATGCGATTAGTTGTGTATTAAAAAAATTGATGTAGTCAATCATATCAGTAAAATGTACAGAAAATATACAAAAATAACTGTACTACGTACTCTAATGATTAACTATCATTTTGAAGCTTATTAATATTAATGGTACTATAGAGGCATCGTACTATTGTAAGTGCATTAATTTGTAACGTAGGTAGTAATTAATACAATATTAATTACAAGCTAAGTGAGTACATGGCGCGCATTAATTGTGTAGTAGATGCAAACTGTGTCACAAATTAGCTCTTCATGCGTAAGCAAGAAGAATGATCAGAATTGTTAAATGTCTAGATGATTGTGATTGCATGCACGTACGTATGGTACTTATAATAATGATCTGATCTGAATGGTTGCGACCAAATGATCATCAGATCAATTAATAAATGATTGGTATGTGCGTAGTTTTCTGTTAATCAATGTAAAGTTGTCTAATACCTACAAATGTTACATATTAACACTACAACAAAATGACTTTTCCTGACAAAAACTTTAACCAGTAAAAGTGCCATAAATTGCCGCCACTCATTTTTTTCAACAATTTACACTTTGCTGCATGATCACTGGTACTAATCCTTAACTTCTGATATGCTACAATAGAAGTAAAAAATCACTGCTAAAAGCTTAGATTTCCTGGGGATTTTCTTTGTCGCAATTAGTCCAAAATATCGTTGCTAAAAGCCTTCAAATGGAACGAAGCCTATCTTGTGCACCACTCGAGCATCTCAATTTGTCATCAACAAAATAGACCTTCCGATATCGTGGGCATCTCAGGCCTTCATCAATGCTAGAGCATGGCTGCCTAAGGGCATCACCTGTGTGTCACCAACCTCATCACACTCTAACGGAATAGCTTAGGTTTGTAAATCTCAAACTTGTAATTTGTATTACACTAACCTATTTGGATTTGGATGAAAACCTCTTAGGGCGGTAGAACTCAGCCTCTTGCCACAACAGTGCGATCGACCATCCACCCATAAACCAACGACGAGCCCAAAAACTTGCGGTACTCAGAAAAAAGGGGGCGGAGGTAAACAAATCATGGGACCTTTAAACACCAATGACGTGTCCAAAGACTCATGGTGCCCACAAAAAAGGAAAGGGGACTACTCGACCCCACTCACTCCTTGCCAAGAGTCAATAGAGGGACAAGTTATCAGACTGCCTGAACTACATTGTGACCAGCAAACAAGCTGGAAAGGTCAAGGACAACTCACCTCCCAGGCGCCTAACAGGCAGGCAACTCTATTGACTGCCCGACCTCTCTCATCTGGATAATAATACAAGCACAACATCTTCTCCAGCAAATGCCGAGTGTTTATGCTCACGCCACAACTGCCGTTAGCAAGTTATCTTCGGGAACAAGCCACTAAGCTCCACAACCACATTATGTGGGTTTCCTTCGAGAACGAGTCGACGGACTCGATAACAGTCTAATGTGGACCTAGGAAGTCAATGAGCTTCCTGACCACTTAAGCGTGGGTTACTACCAACAAACACTAACAACAAAACTAGAACACCAACAACAACTTACACAAAGGGGCCCAAAATCTATTACTGCCAACGAAAGCAAAAAGATCACAAAAATACACATAAAAAACCAATCATGGAAATATGCGATCGAGTTCCACGTTCACATCTAATGCGGTCGAGTACATCTCCTACCTAAATCGAGCTCTGCACTCACACCTAATATGGCCGAGTACATCTCTCGCCAAAGCATAGCTCCTTGCTCGCACCAAGTTGAGCTCTTCATCGCTTAGCACAAAAGGAATAGAAAACCAGGAAACAAACAGAAAGCTAGGGACCAAATGAGAAACTAGGGATCGGTTTTTAGAACTTATTTTGTAGATTGTTAACTTGAAGATTCTCAAGGCCTTCTTGTCCAGAAAATCACCCTTAAGAATCGCAGGCATCTATAGGGGTCAAATCAGCATCTTGTAATTTAGACTTGAGATAAGGTCAAAAACTAAGAAGATATAGGACAAGTGACTTAGATTCTTAGAAGGAAAGAGGCTCAGACTTCTAAAAGGAAAATGCTTAATAAGGCAAGCTAGACTCAAGTACTCTACGAAAATAGACATCTATATAAGGAGGAGATTCCCTACAAATTAGATGAATCCTCCATAAGAACTCTCCACGAGCTCTCTACACAAAATCTCTTCATAGAAGCTTCCTACATATTAACTCCACCACACATAGTGACTCCAAAAGATCTTCCCTAAATTCTTTCATTGTATTGAGAGAAACGTGAGACCAGGAGAGATTGTAAAATCACCCATTATAGTGGATTTCACCCCAAACAACTCGTGGATGTAGGCATTATGCCGAATCACATAAATCCCTATGTCTTTCTTTATTTGCTTGTTTACTATTTATCATATGGATGAATGCAACGAACACCGTATCAAAGCCTAAATTATCATCGTGGGTTGGGGATGATTCTTTCTTCCCTTAAGTCTGTTGTGCAAATTAAGGCATTAACTTAAACCTTAGTTTTTTAGAGATGTTTTAATTTCATAATTTTGAAGCAATTCATTTCTTAGGATGAATTTTACCTAAATTTTGGCCGTAGCAAGGAAGAATGAACTATGAATGAGTTGATGGCTATATTATTTCGGTGTCACAAGAGACGATGTCATGACCACTTCAAGAAACTTGAGACGTTGGAAGAGGCTACTTAGTCCTCTATTCAAAAAAAAAAAATGTTAGACAATCGGAAGAAGTGTTGTGATCTTTTCAGAAGCTTAGATTATCAGGTATTCTAGAATTTTCCCATATATCTTATTTACATTTTTTTTATTATGTACCTTTGAACCGCTTTGTATTTTATTTAAGAAAAAATTCTGGTACTAAATTTTATGGCTTTGCTATCCGTTGCGTATTTCCTTGTGCACATGCGTCACTTGCACACACTTGGCACTCGTCGATAGGATGGTGACCCGGGTTGTCACCATCCAGACGTCTCGAATTCCCCGTGTTGGTACGTGGGGATTTGGGGGCGTCACACTTTACGTGCAAAATTACCTTATTTTTTTCTTTTGATAGAAGCAAAAACTTCATTCATCAAAAACAAGTATTACAAACATCTATCAAAAAAAAAATTCCGCCACATCTCAAGTGTTACAACATTCCAAGTATGCCTAGCTAGTCTATGAGCAATTGCCTAGCCTACTTACATGTTGAAATTTGTGTTCATCAAAGACAACCAACATCTTTGTTGTGAAATTTCGCAACTGCACGAAATCATACCAAGTAATATAATGATAAGAAAGATGTCGAACCCAAGATGACTATTTACCTATTAACTATTGAAATTGTTCTAATTTTAAGTTATTTAAAAATCAAGAAAAGTGGTGAATTTTGAATTAGAAAATCAACAACAAATTAAATTAAATCAACAACAGAAGAATTGACCAAACACTTGAAAAGAATAAGATTTTATCCAAGAAGAAAACACTAAGGCATCTGACTCACCTAACCAACCCAATCCCAAATCATAACCATACAATCAATCAATTATCATCCTATTTGATCGCGAAATATTCTAACTTACCTAAGATCCTCTCTCGAGTAGAATTAGAATTACTCAACATATGATAACCCCTGATATGTCTATACAAATTTAAAAGCATTTGAGCACATTAAGATTAATAATATTTTACATAAAAGTCGCACAAATCACATTGGCACATTCCTGTCTTTCGTTCAATTTATGGCATACATCATATGAAGCTAAACTACATGCATTATCTCTCGAATTAATGCGCACAACAAAGCATTCAACTATTGGCCAAATAATTGAAGGCATTAAACTTAATAATATATACTCAAATGGAATGATAAAATTATGATCACAGGGAAATAAGATTATGGTTGTCATGGAGAGGCTACATCGTAGCCTTAGCAATAGAAATTAGTTCATAGTCTAATCAAAACAAACCATAATAATTCTAAAATTCATAATGAGAATTATACAAAGAGAAGATTAAAGAGTTAAGAAGGAAACTCTATGTAGATCAAGAATTTCTATTGTTGATGAACTCCAATTCTGCAAATTTTTGACCTCCTGCTTGAAGAGTTGTTTCCTCTTTGAAGATGTTCATTTTCGGCTCTGCTTAAACATGAAAGTTGTAGGGTTTTCTCTTGATTTTTTGTACACACCAAAATTACTCTTAATGAAGTTGTCTAGAAAAAGTTATCCTCTAAATACCGAAGGGTATTTCTTGAATTTCAAGAAATGAACATTTCCTATTCTCTTGATGACTCATTCAATTTCCATGACTACTTCAATTTATTTATTCCTAAATAAAAATAAACAAAATAAATAAAAACTCTAATAAATAAGAAAATTAAACACAAACTAGTATAAAATTAAGAATAAAAGTATAACAAATCTTATATAGAAATTAAGCACATCAAACACCCCCAAACTTAAGGTTTGCTAGTCCTCGAGCAAAAAGAAAAGGGAAAAGAAAAATTAAATAAATAGAATGAGTTGATTTCTCACAATGATTGCCTCATGGATTGTATAAAGAAACTGATTCAAGGAAAGTCTAAACATTTAACAAGTTTTTAGATTAATTCAAGAGCATGCTTAAGCTACAAGAAAACCTTGAGTGTGTGTGTGAGTAACTAATCTCAACTTGCTACACTATTAACTAGGATCAATTTATACAAACTCGATTGAATTATAATTGATCTCTATGAGGATGAGATTCTCGAACTTCGAACTTCATATGCCTATTTTTTAAATAAACTCTCCACTAATGTAGTACAAACACACCACCAAAGATCTAAAGGTCTTAATAAAAATTTGTAATGTTCGGATTAAGGTCATGGCAAAAGAAAAAATTGGTATGGAATTCAAAACAAGAAAATTCAACACAAGCTTCACCAATGAAGAGAGAGACAAAGTTTTACATTTACTTCATAGAGCAACTTATGAGCAATTTATTCATCTCTTTTTTTTTTTCTTTTTTCTTTTTTTATTCCACAACCCCCAAACTTTTCTCTCTTTTTTGTTTTGTTTTGTTTGTAATTCGGGTTGTATTAGTTGTATAATTTTTTTATTTTTTTATTATTAATTTTTATGATAGAATAACAAAACTTGCTCTTGCTCCTTTAACTCTTTAACAAACTTTTTCTCTTCTCCAATGACTAAACAAGTAACAAATTTTCTTTAAAATGTAGGATGATTGTTTATGGGTTAAAAGGTGTGGTAAATATGGGTTAATGAAAGAAAAATGTCCAATGTGTTTAACACTCAAAGGGGTAACTAGAGATAGATAATTATGGTAGGTTATAAAAGCTCAAATGTTTCAAAGATGGCCTAGATCATTTCTCTAGTGGTGTGCTGCCTAGGATTTCGTCTTGAGAAATTATCAAATAGGTTCTAGAGTTCAGTGAGATCTTAGAAAATATCTAATTCACATAAATATACTCTAAGCCAACAAAGCAACTTATTGATTATGGTATTGTGCAAAAGTCTTCAAAGGAATTCAAATAACCCAAGCTAACACAAGAATTAAGCACAAACAAGACAAATTTAGTATTTTCCAAAAATCCAACTCAATTTCAATCAAATAATATCATAAGCTTGTGATCATCAACCCAAAAACAAAACAAAAGGAAAACAAATTTTTTTTTGTGATTTTCAAAATTTTTCAATTTCTTTTTTCTTTTTTGTTTATGAAAATAAATAGATACTTCCAAAATAAATGACACCTACCCTCAAACTTAAAAAACACATTGTCCCAATGTGAAGAATCAAAAGAGATGAAATATTGAAGGGATAAAAATAAACTTTCCTGAAAATGTTGCACAAGTGTAATGCTAGGTTAGGGGAATATTTGAGGCAGTCATTTGGGCGCTGGGGTGTGGAAGGCTCTCTAGTGTGTGTGCTAGGGTGTGTTTCAAAGGAATGTTATGGAAGGCTCTTCTAGCACAGCGGTGTGGAGCTGCACTGTTTGAAAAGTGAGAGCATGAAAAATAAAATAAAATTGAAATAATCAGAAAAATAAACGAAAAAAAATAAAATAATAGAAAGAAATTTGGGTTGCCTCCCAAAAAGCACTTGGTTATAGTCTTTAACTTGAAGTTTCCTTCCTTGAATTATTGAGCAATCAAATCAATGGAGACTTTTTACTTGTTAAAATCTCATTCGAAGTAGGGATTTAGACATTGACCATTACTTTGAATATGCCTTTTGAGTCATTGGAAACCTCAACAGAACCATATGGTAAAACTCTTGTTACCATGAATGGTCCAAACTATTGCGATCTTAATTTTCTAGGGAAGAGGCAAAGTATGGAATTATAAAGTAGAACTCTTTGACCAACTTCAAGGTTTCTCTTGAAAATGTGTCTATCACGCTATCTCTTGGTTCTCTCCTTGTATATGTGAGCATTCTCATAAGATGCATGTCGAAAAACTCATCCATCTCGCTGAGTTGTAATATCCTCTTCCCACCTGCTGCTTCCTTGTCAAAAATTCAGAGTCTTGATAGCCCAATAAGTTATGTGTTTCAACTCTACCAGTAAGTGGCATGCCTTCCCGAAAACTAGATGATAGGGGGACATATCAATTGGTGTTTTGAAGGCTATCCGGTGTGCCAAAAGTGCATCATCTAACTTTTTGGACTAATCTTTGCTTGAGTTGCTCACGGTTTTATCCAATATTCGTTTGAGCTCTTGGTTTGAAATTTCTGCTTGTCCACTAATTTGAGGATGGTATGGAGTGGCAACCTTGTGTGTAATACCATATTTGCTCAAGAGTGCCAGTTGCAAAAATGTTTTCCCTATCACTAATTATTGCTCTTGGAGTTTCAAACCGAGTGAATATCTACTTTCTCAAAAAAATTCATCACAACTTTAGAATCATTTGTAGGGAGGGCTACAGCCTCTACACATTTGGAAACATAATTCATACCTACTAAAATATATTGATTAGAGAAAGAAAGAGGGAATGGCCCATGAAATCTATGCCCCAAATATCAAATAGCTCAACAAGAAGTATATTATTTAATGACATTTCATTTTTTCAGAAAATATTACCACTCCTTTGACATTTATCACAAGAAGAAATAAAAGCATAAGTATTTTTAAAAATAGTGTGGCATTAAAAACCTGATTGGAGCACTTTAGCTACCGTTTTGTTCACTCTATGGTGCCTACCAACCTCTAATGAATGGCAATGTCTTAGTATTGATTCTATCTCTTCCTTAAGTACACATCTCCTACTCACTTGATCACTACAATGCTTGTAGAGGAAAGGTTCCTCCCAATAGTAGTGCTTGACCTCCAAAAGAATTTCTTCCTTTGTTGGTATGTAAAATCCGGATTAATCACATTGCTTACCAAGTAGTTTACATAATCTACATACCCAGGAACTTGTGTTAGAGATATAACAAAGAGTTGTTCATCCTGGAATACCTTATTTATTGGAGAAAGTGGGGCTCCCTCTTTGGTTGTGTGCTCAAGTCTAGAGAGATGATCGACTACTTGATTCTCGATTCCCTTTTTGTCTTTGATCTCCAAATCAAATTCATGTAGGAGTGAAATCCACATAAGTAACCTTGGTTTAGCTTCATTTTTATCTAACAAATATTTAAGAGCAGAATGATCAGTGTAAACAATTACTTTTGACCCAATTATGATCTAAATTTGTCAAAAGTAAAGACCACAGCTAACAATTCTTTTTTCCGTAGTAGCATAATTTTATTGGGCATCCATCAAGGTATGACTTGCTTGTAGATAACATGGAGAACCTTGTTCTTCCTTTATCCAAGCATAGCTCCTATTATGTAATCACTTGCATCACACATCAATTCAAATGGAAGTGTCCAATCCGGTGCACATATTATTAGGGCTGAACTTAACTTCTTCTTTAAAAGTGCAAATGCCTGCAAACAATCATTGAAAAAGTTAAATTAAGTATCTTTGACCAAAAGAGAACAAAGGGGTTTAACAATCTTAGAAATTTTTTGAATAAAACGACGATAAAACCCTACATGTCCCAAGAAACTTCTCATGCCCTTGACTATGCTAGGTGGAGGTAATTTTTCGATGACTTCTACTTTGGCGCGATCAACCTCAATGCCCTTAGAAGAAACTTTATACTCAAGTACAATTCCTTCCTGCACCATAAAATGACATTTTTTTCAATTAAAAATAAGGTTAGTTTTTTCACATCTTTGTAGAACTAAATATAGATTATTTAAAAAATTATCAGATGAAGAACCACAGATAGAAAAATCATCCATAAAAGTTTCAATAAACTTTTCCACCATATCTGAAAAAATGGCCATCATGCATCATTGAAATGTGGCTGGAGCATTGCACAAACCAAAGGGTATCCTCTGGTAGGCAAATGTTCCATACGGGCAAGTGATAGTGGTCTCTTCTTGATCTTCCGATGAAATGTGGATTTGATTGTATCCCGAGTATCCATTTAGGAAATAATAATAAGCATGACTGGTTAGTCGTTCCAACATTTGATCAATGAAAGGAAGTGCAAAGTGATCTTTTCGTGTGGCATCATTGAGCTTGCGATAATCTATGCAAACTCTCCAACCTGTGACCGTTCTTGTTAGGTTGAGTTCATTATTTTCATTCTCTACCACCGTCACTTCTACCTTCTTGGGCACTACTTGCACCAGATTTACCCATGAGCTATCAGAAATAGGATAAATAATTATGGCATCCAACATTTTGAGAACTTCATTTTTTGCAACTTCTTACAAGTTCGGATTAAGTCTCCTTTGTGGCTGCATCGTAGGCTTATAATTGTCTTCATTAAAATCTTGTGCATGCAAAGTGAATGGCTCATTCCCTTAATGTTGGATATAGTCCATCCCCAAGCTTGCTTGTGAGCTCTTAAAACTTGAAGTAACTTCTTTTCTTCAAGACCTGTCAAAGATGAAGAATTTATTATAAGTAAAGAAGAATCATGTAGATAAACATATTTAAGATGAGAAAGAAGATATTTAAGTTCTAAAGAAGGGGCCTCAATAATGGATGGCTTTTGTGGAGTAGTGCTTTCGCCCAATGTTATGTTTTCCGACTTCCCTTTAGGCAAGTAAGGTGTAGATGCTTCCAAATAGTGTGCACAATTGCTTATCTTGGAATTTTCATAATCAGACGTACCAGATTGAACAAGAATGCCTCAAGTATTTCCTTAGGATAACTCTCTTCAAAAATTTCTATCACAAGTTCACCAATCACATCTATGTTGAAGCATGTATCGGTTGTTGACAGATATTTCATTGCCTCATACACATTAAATGTAAGTTGTTCATCTTGCACCCGTAGTATTAGTTTTCCTTGTTGCACATCTATGAGAGTTCTTCCCGTGGCTAAGAACGATCGACCAAGAATAAGTAGGGTTTCTCTATCTTCCTCTATATCTAAAATAATAAAATCTACAGAGAAAATAAAATTGTCTAATTTAACAAGAATATCCTCTACTATGCCTCATGGTCATTTGAGGATCGGTACGCCAATTAAAGTGAAATAGTAGTGGCCTTGACCTCTCCTATCCCCAATTGCCTGAAAATAGAAAAGGTCATTAAATTTATGTTAGCACCTAAATCACATAAAGTTTTTTCAAAATAAGAGTTTCCAATGGTGCAAAGAATAGTAAAACTCCATGGATCTTTAAGCTTTAGTGGTAACTTATTTTGTGAAATGGCGATGCACTCTTTGGTCAACATCATAGTCTCATACTTTCCTAATTTCCTCTTGTTTGATAGAATCTCTTTCATGAACTGCACATAGCTAGGCATTTGTTCCAAGGTATCTACAAAATGAATGTTAATATGTAATTTTTTGAAAACATCAAGGAACTTAGAAAATTATTTATCTAGCTTACTTTTTTGAAGTCTTTGAGGAAAAGGTATAAGAGTAACATAATGAGAAGTTAGAGAAGAAGACTGAGGAGGATTTCCTGAGTTTTTCATTGTTGGGCTCGGAACAGGGGTGGGTGATGCGTCTCTCACAGTCATCTCATCTTTTCTAGAATTTTTCTCTCTCTTCTAAATTAAGCTCCCTTCCACTTCTTAAATTAATGGCCTTTACTTGCTCTTTTGGGTTGTTTTTTGTGGTGCTTGGAAGTGATCCTTGAGGCATTTGAGATATAAATGTTCTAATTGACCGAGCATCCTTTCAATGCTCCGCAAGTGTTCTCATTGTTCTTTAGAGTAATGTCATGTTCTTGAAATTTAGCATCCACCTTGATCATAAATTGTGTCATTACCTCCTCCACATTCGGCTTCTTCTTTTGTTGTTGATTTTGAAAACCTGGTGGAGGCTTGACAACATTCTGGGAGTTGCTCCATGAGAACTTTTGGTGGTTTTGCCATCCTGGATTATAAGTGTTAGAATAAGGATTGTTTTATCGTTGGTAATCCAACACAAAGTTTGCTTGCTCCAAACTATTGTTGGCGAATGGATTTCTCACTTGACAATCTACCCTCATATGATTTCCTACACAAAATTTACAAATTGCATTAGGAGATTGAATGGAACTAACATTGACATTGTCTAATTTTTTAGATAAAGCTGTAACTTGAGCAATTAAAGCAGATAAATAATCAATTTCGTGAACTCCCTGAGTTCTTTCTGTTGTCACTCGATCCACTGGCTATTGATAATTGTTGGTTGCCATCTCCTCCACCAACTCATATGCGTCTTCCGGTGATTTCTTCATCAAAGTCCCTCCCACTGCTGCATCAATTATTGTACGTGTTGTAGGCTGCAAACCATTGTAGAATATTTGCATTTGAATCCAAACAAGAAGCCCATGATGTGGGCATTTTCTAAGCAATTCTTTATACCTCTCCCAAGTTTTATAAAGCGACTCCATATCAAATTGGACAAAAATAGTAATATCATTTCGCATCTTCACAGTTTTGGTTGGGGGAAATAACTTTACTAGAAACTTTTTAGCCAAATCATCCCATGTAGTTATGGTTAACGGTGGAAGTGCATTTAACCATGCCTTTGCCTTATTTTGGAGGGAGAACGGAAAGAGTCTCAATCTAATTGTATCATCAGAAACCCTATTGTATTTAAAAGTATCACATAACTCCAGAAAATTAGCTATGTGAGTTTTTGGATCATCATATGGCATGCCATTGAATTGCATCGTTGAAGCCACCATTTGAAGAATAGCTCGCTTTATCTCAAAGTTATTGACTCGAATGGCAGGCCGTCTAATGCTAAAAGTAGCTCCAGTGACCAAAGGGACAACATAATCTCCCAAATTCCTATTTCTAAGTTGATCTTCCATTGTTTCATTCTCGATTATGGAATCCTCATTCTTCTTGTTCAAACGATGAAGGTTGCGTTCAATTTCAAGGTCAAAATGCACTAAATCCAAGCTTTGAGTGCTTCTCATATACAACTCGAGAATTTCGAAAAGAAAAATAACAACAAAATTAACAATCAAAACTTAGAAAAAAAATTCAAATTCACTTAGAACTAGTTGGTATCAAAAGTAATAGAAAATAAATAGTCTATGGCAACGGCGCCAAAAACTTGTTGTGAAATTTTACAAGTGTATGAAATCGTACCAAGTAATATAATGATAAGAAAGATGTCGAATCCACGAGGACTATTTACCTATTAACTATAGAAATTGTCCTAATTCTAAGTTATTTGAAAATCAAGAAAAGTGGTCGATTTTGAATTAGAAAATCAGTAACAAATTAAATTACATCAACAATTGAAGAATTGACCAAACACTTGAAAAGAAGAAGATTTTACCCAAGAAGAAAACAATAAGGCATCCGACTCACCTAATCAATCCAATCCAAATCCTAACCATACAATCAATCAATTATTATCCTATTTGACAGTGAAATATTCTAACATATCTAAGACCCTCTCAAGTAGAATTAGAATTACTCAACATACGATAACCCGCAATATATCTATGCAAATTTAAAAGCATTTTAGCACATTAAGATTAATAATATTTCACATAAAAGCTGCACAAATCACGTTGGCACATTCCTATCTTTTGTTCAATTTATGGCATACATCATATGTAGCTAAACTACATGCATTCTTTGTCGAATCAACATGCACAACAAATCTTTCAACTATTGGCCAAATAATTAAAGGCATTAAACTCAATGATGTATACTAAAAAAAATGATAAAATATGATTACAATAAAATAAGATTCGAGATTGTCATGGAGAGACTACATTATAGCCTTAGCAATAGAAATTAGTTCATAGTCTAATCAAAACAAACCATAATAATACTAGAATTTATATTGAAAATTATACAAAGATAAGATTAAAGAGTTAAGAAGAAAACTCTATGTAGATCGAGAATCTTTATCGTTATTGGAGTTGTCTAGAAAAAGTTATCCTCCAAATACCGAAAGGTACTTTAGGAATTTCAAGAAATGAACATTTCCTATTCTCTTGATGACTTCTTCAATTTTCATGACTCCTTCAATTTATTTATTCCTAAACAAAAATAAACAAAATAAATAAATACTCTAACAAATAAGAAAATTAAACACAAACTAGTAGAAAATTAAGAATAAAAGTATGACAAAACTTATATAACATCAATCTTCATAATTTCTGAGATATAAATACCAAGTCTTGAAAGCCTAGTAGCTTCTTGAAGGCCTTTGATCAATAACAAATAGTCACTTTCAACAACAAGCTTCTTGATTCCCATGTTTGCACATAACTAAAACCCTCAAAAATTTGCTAGCAATTCAACATATTCAGGCTCTGCAACCTCATGCTCAACTTTACTTGCTACCATAATAATCTATCCATTTTCATCCCTTAAAACAGCCCCAACCCCAGCTCTATTCAAATCAGAAAACATAGCTCCATCGACATTTAACTTAAAAAAAACTGACTTAGGAGGCTTCCAGTTATAATTTTTTTTTCATATTAGTACCACTAGCCTTTTGAACTGCTGTAAACTCATGCTTTAAGGATAAAGCATGATCAACAACTTGTCTTGGCTCAACAATGATTTGTTCATTCACAAACTTGTTTCTTCTAAATCAGAAACCCCAAGCTAGCAAAAAGAACACGGCCATATCTTCATCTCTTCCATGTTCATGCAGTTTCATTGCTATATCCATCACCGACCTCTCCCCTTCAATCTCACATTACGTAGGAAATATACTACTCCAATGTTTATGAATATCATAATAGTAAATTAAAGCATGAGGTAGAGTTTCAATACCTGCATTGCAGAAATAATATGTATCTTGAGTTAGGAGCTTCCTTTTTGTAAGATTAGAGGGTGTAAGAAGTATTTTTTACATACTTTCCAAGCAACAATTTTAACTTTTTGTGGAATTTTTATCTTTCAAATAGCCTTCCACAAAGAGTGTTGCCTTATAGTAGAAGAGCACTCCCCAGCATTAGCCTGTTATTGCCCTCTAACATAATTATGCATTTATAATACTAAACAGCTCACTCCTTCCATATGCCCAACTCCATCTATCTTGATGTCCATTTGGAGCAATAATCATCTTTAGAATATCAGAGGCAACTTTTGGATTGAAGAGAGTTATGATCTTGGGCACATTCCACCATCTTATATTACAATCAATAATGGTCTCAACTTTCTCATTTGCTTTAACATTGCTCACATTCACTTCTTGTAGTAGGTTTTGGTACCCTGGAACCCAAATGTCAGTCAACATCTTTGCAGTTTTACCATCACCAATCTGCCACCTACACCCTTTGAGAAGTTATTTTTTTGTTGTACATATAGCCCTCCATGTGAATGAGGGGTTGTGGCCCAACTTAGCATTAAAAAAAAAAAGACCTTTGTAGAAAATATTTAGCCTGATATATTTTCTGAAGCATTGAATTTTCACCCTATAGAATTCTCCATTCTTGTTTAGCTAAAAGAGACATATTAAAAGTATGAAGATCCTTAAAGCCTAACCTTTCTTTAGCCTTTGTTTCACACATCTTATCCCAGCTAGTCCAACGAATCATTCTCTCATTTGTTTTCTGACCCCACTAAAAACTTTCCTTCCAATCCTCCAACTCCTTACAAAATTCACTGGAAAAAGAAAACAACTCATTGAATTGGTAGGGATGGAAAGGGCTACAACTTTTATGAGAATCTCCTTGCTCCCTTGTGAGAGTAATTGTTCTTTTCAACTTTGTAGCTTATTCCATACTTTTTGTTTAATATCTGCAAAGGCCCTTCTTTTAGATCTACCAACCATAGCTAGAAGGCCTAGATATTTTTTATGCTGTTGAGCATTTTGAATCCCCCACATCTACAAAATCCTTTCCCTTCATACTATTGAAAAATTACTAGAGAAAATTGCAGAAGTTTTCTCTTTATTTATCTTTTGTCCAGAACCTTTTCATAGGTGTCCGGTAGCTCTTGAACCACTCTATTCTCCTAAATATCTGCCTCACAAAAAATCATGCTATCATCTGCAAACAACAGATGATTGATCTAAGGTGCTCTTTGACATACTTTAATAACCCTTAGCTCTCCATCTCTCTTAGCCTTCTTTAGTAAAGAGATCAATCCCTTTGTACACAACAAAAACAAATAGGGGGAGAGAGGATCTCCTTGTCTCAATCCCCCACTAGGAACAATTGGACCTTTTGGCTCACTATTAATCAACACAAAGAAACTCACACTTGTCACACATTTTATGACTAGATCAACTAGATTTTTCTCAAACCCTAGCTTAGACATCATAGTCTCTAAGAAATGTCATTCAACACGATCACAAGCTTTACTCATATCTAGTTTAAGAGACATATAACCTTGTTTACCACACTTCTTATGCTTCAAATAATGAATTAATTTATAAGCAATAAGAACATTGTCTGTGATAAGACAACCAAGAACAAAAGCACATTGAGATTCTGAAATTAAGGCAGGAAGCACTCTTTTCAAGCTATTTGCAATCATCTTTGAGATTAGCTTGTAAATGACATTGCATAAACTAATTGGCCTAAAATTAACCATCATTTCAAAGACTTTTTTCTTAGGGATAATAGTAATAAAAGTATGGTTCAATGCATTTGGAAACTCACTAGTTTGTAGGACTTTCAATGTTGATGCTGTGACTGACCTACCTACTATATGCCAATATTTCTGAAAAATAAAATGTGGGCCATTCTATCTGGACCAGAAGCCTTCGAAGGGTTCATTTTCTGAAAAGCATTAGCAACCTCTCTTTCAGTATAGGGGCTAGACAAATTCCTCATTCATTGAGCTTGTAACCTTGCCAGCTAAATTATACAAAAAATCTGTATTACCCCTCTTTTCAGTAGTTGAAATCTGGAGGCGTTTACTAGGTCTCTAAACCTAGGCTCAGAGATATATTTTGTTAATGGATGGGCGAGTCCTCATAAACTTCATCACCGGAGCAAACCAGAATTCCTCCGTAGCTTTAGACATTTTAGATTCAGAAAAAAAGAAGCCCATCTCACCATCAATTTCAACCGGAAAGTGCATTGGAAGTTTAAATGCCGGTTGCTCTATTTTCTTGCACACTGCATGTGCATAAGATTTTGCAATAGCCGCATTAGACCTGGTGTTCACCACCGACTGAGAAGTTGTCGGAGGGGTGAAGGGCGCCGTCAGCAGGCAACCCTAGTGAAGAGAACAAGACCAAACTAACGAAAAGAGGAAATTCTTGAAGAACTGGACTTTCCAAAGTTAGGAAAAAAAGTCACCTCCAGAATCGTCCAGGAAACGCTCTCGCTCAAAATACAGACAACATTCTTGTTTAGAGGTTTAGAGACCTAGTAAATTAGAGGTTCTCACTTCCTTTTTGACTTGGTTTACCTTTTGCTTAGTATTTTATATTTTTATATTTTTTATTTCACTTGGTAGCTCTGTTTTTCATTGGAATTCTTCAATTTTGACGAGCTTTGAGATTTTTTGTATAAGTTTTATAGTTTGTTTTATTACTAACAGATTCTTAATTGAGTTCGTTTTGGCCTCTCTCTTTTTTTTTTTTTTTGTCTTCAACCTACTTGAATGGATGTGAGGTTAGTCTTTTGTTTGAGATTTTTATGTATTTATCTGAATAGTTTGTTCTTTATAGCTCCACTTAATTTCCTATTTATAGAAGATTGTATTGCTTTTCATTTACTATTGTACACGGAATCACTTCCTCTAATATTCTATTTGTTTTTTCTTTGTCATTATTGCCTACCAAGTATTTATGTATATGAGTAAAAGAGGCTGAATATAGATTTTTCTATATTCTTAGCTTGCCTACTATACATCTATAATGAGAATGAATTAAAGAAATTGCCAAGATGCCTACTTCACAAATCTTCTAAATAACAATGAATTTTTCATGGAATCCACAAATGAGATAAATGAACAATAACTATCTCTACCCCTGGTTGAGGTTATTGAGATTGAACCCATTGGATGAAAATCACAACAAGGTACATATTTTAGTAACGAGGAAAATTTGATAGTTGTGGAGGGATGACTTGAAGTTTTCGTTAGATGTGGTGTAAGGAAAAAGTCAAAAGTAAAAGATGTTATGGAAAAGAATTTATAAATACTTTAAAGAAAAAAAAATCAACCTACATGTAACTACACATTTTTAATGAATCAGTGGTCAAAGACTCAACAAGCGGTAAATAAGTTTTGTGGTTACATGGCACAAGTTGAAGGAATCGATTAAGTGGTTTTAATGAGCAAGACATGGTATCTTTTTCACTATTTCTTGTTTCTTTTATGGGATGTTGCATGTAGATGTGCACTTTGAAAAAGACATGCACGCATTGAATCATATTGTTTTTGCAGGAGTGCTCTTGTTTTATTCGTGTCTCTATTTAGATCATTTTAATTCTTATTATGTGATGTACAAACAGAAAAAAAGAGTGGGACAGAAGGAAGTGGGTGTGGGGTAAGGAATTTATGGATGGTGGTGGAGAATGGAGATGCCCTGATGTTGGTGAGCAAAGATGGCTGATTTGCTTAGTATCCCACTTAAGCCCATTGGTTTTGGGCACAACTAACTGTTGGGATATATCGTTGAGTTTTCAGTCCTATTTGTTTTATGTTTTCAATGTAGATTGGCAAGGAAAAGGTCACGTACCTAGAATTAGTGAAGAAAACTTTCCACTTTGGGCCATGTTAAGATTTCATCCAAAGTGGGTAGAACATATGAAAATAGTAAAGCCAAGGAAAAAATACAGCCAATCTCAAATACTTCAACTTCGGATTCAATAAATTTAGGCAAATTTGGATCGACCAATAGGCCATAAAGATGAGAAAGAGAAATGAAAAAGAAAAGAAAGAACGAATTTGGATTCTCTCATAGTACTAAATAAGATGATGGAAGATAGAAAGAATAAAATAAAAGTATTTGAAGAAGCATGTGATCATGACAATAAGATGCTTCGTCTTAGGAAAGAAGAATTGCGTTTTTTGCAAGAAAAGGTGCTTGTTTAGCAAGAGAAAGTAATACGGAATGAAGAAAAGAAAGAAGAAAGAATTATGACGATTAATACAAGTGTCATGTCTCCGATGCTACAAGAATACTATCTTCAACGACAAATGGAAATCCTTGCAAGTCGTAAAGCTTAATTAAAGTAGTATATTTTGGAATGTATTTGATTCATTGTCATGAAAGATATCTTGAACCATATATATTGTTTGTTGGCTTATTTTTTTATGCTTCAAAGTAAGGACATGCAAAAGACATACTCCATTCTACATTACTACTTGAATTTAGAACTCTATTTTATGAATTAAACCTTCAATAAACCAGTAACAAAGAGGACATACTACATTCTTTGCCTGAGAGAAATAGTTAAACAATATTCAAAAAAGACAAAAAGAAATGATAGTGCAAAGAAAAATAAAATATTAATACAATCATACATGAAAATAAATGATGGTGTCATTATCAGAAAAAGTAAACAATCCATTGGGAGAAAATAAAAAAATCAATTTTACAAAGAAACTTGAGTTGAAGTGAATAAAATTGTCGAGGAAATGTTTAGCTTGTTAGTTAAAGAATATAATTGTTGGAGAAACATAATTTTTTAAAAAATATATCATTTGGAAGAGTATGACTGTTGAAAAAATATGATTGTTAGAAAATTATGTCCGTTGAAATAATATGAACCGTAGGAATTTAAAAAATATATATAAGTTGAAAGATTAAGACTGTTGGAAGAGTATGACTGTGACGCCCCCAAATCCCCAAGTACCAACACGGGGAATTCGAGACGTCCGGATGGTGACAACCCGGGTCACCATTCTATCGACGACTGTCAAGTGTGTGCAAGTGGCACATGTGTACAAGGAAATACGCAGCGGATAGCAAAGTCATAAAATTAAGTACTAGAATTTTTTCTTAAATAAAATACAAAGCGGTTCAAAGGTACATAATAAAATATTACAAGACATAAATATTGTTTCAAAGCCAGCTACAAAACATAAACTTCAACTCAGAACTCCGGCGGAGCCGCATCCTCGGGCTCAGCCTCCTCCTCAAACTCTGCACCAAAATCTACGGTACCAAAATGGTGCCGCAGGTAAGTAAAATCCAAACACCACTAGATAAAAACATATTAAACTCAAACAATATGCATGAATAAATGCCAATGCACAAAACTCACAAATCATATTTTTCCACGCACGCCAAAAACCCATTTGGCTCAAAAACATATCCTTTAAACAAACCTCGCCGTTATCCCCGATAACGGCCCATACATACCATTTAAAACCAAGCCTCGCCATTATCCCAGATAATGGCCCAAACCACCATTTTCCCAGAAAATGGATCACAAGTCCTTCGCCATTTTCCCAGAAAATGGCCCGTATCCGAAAACCATAAAAACCAACCGATTATGCATGCACCATGATCTCCCCTAGGGATCATCCGCACACTCTGGCTCTGTGCCACACCGCAGGTAACGTCTACGCGTGTGACACCTACACGAGTGATGCCCAGACTCGCGCCTCCATCTCGCGCGTACCTGGCCAGGCCATCCTCTAGTCCTTACGTATGATTTAATCTCTCATGAATAATTATCTGTTACATAATCTTTTCTGTCATACAATGATGTATGTTATAAGTATGCCATGTTAAGTATGCCATGAAATGTTATGATTAAATCATATTGTGCCATTTACAAGTATACGCCATGTTAGAAAAGTATATGATATTAATTAATATCTCATGCATTAAGAAAGATAAGACATGTTATGTTACGTATAATACGTGGGGCCACAACAACTGTGGAGTACGTATTATATTTTATGTTACTTATAATGCGTGGGGCCACAACAACTGTGGAGTACGTATTATATTTTATGTTACTTATAATGCGTGGGGCCACAACAACTGTGGAGTACGTATTATATTTATGTTACTTATAATGCGTGGGGCCACAACAACTGTGGAGTACGTTATAATTATGTTATGTTACTTATAATGCGTGGGGCCACAACAACTGTGGAGTACGTATTATATCTTATGTTATTTATAATGCGTGGGGCCACAACAACTGTGGAGTACGTATTATATTTATGTTATTTATAATGCGTGGGGCCACAACAACTGTGGAGTACGTATTATATTTATGTTACTTATAATGCGTGGGGCCACAACAACTGTGGAGTACGTATTATATTTTTATGTTACTTATAATGCGTGGGGCCACAACAACTGTGGAGTACGTATTATATTTATGTTACTTATAATGCGTGGGGCCACAACAACTGTGGAGTACGTATTATATTTATGTTATGTTACTTATAATGCGTGGGGCCACAACAACTGTGGAGTACGTATTATATTTATGTTATGTTATTATAATGCGTGGGGCCACAACAACTGTGGAGTACGTATTATATTTATGTTACTTATAATGCGTGGGGCCACAACAACTGTGGAGTACGTATTATATTTATGTTATGTTACTTATAATGCGTGGGGCCACAACAACTGTGGAGTACGTATTATATTTATGTTATGTTATTTATAATGCGTGGGGCCACAACAACTGTGGAGTACGTATTATATTTATGTTATGTTACTTATAATGCGTGGGGCCACAACAACTGTGGAGTACGTATTATATTTATGTTACTTATAATGCGTGGGGCCACAACAACTGTGGAGTACGTATTATATTTTATGTTACTTATAATGCGTGGGGCCACAACAACTGTGGAGTACGTATTATATTTATGTTACTTATAATGCGTGGGGCCACAACAACTGTGGAGTACGTATTATATTTTATGTTACATGAAGTATGGGGCCACAACAACTGTGGAGCATACACTACATGAGACACAGCAATTGTGACATGTAGAATACGTGGGGCCACAACAACTGTGGAGTACGTATTATATTTTATGTTATGTGAATTCATGGGGCCACAACAACTGTGGAGCATGAAGTATGGGGCCACAACAACTGTGGAGCATACACTACATGAGACACAGCAATTGTGACATGTAGAATACGTGGGGCCACAACAACTGTGGAGTACGTATTATGTTTTATGTTACTTGAATACGTGGGGCCACAACAACTGTGGAGTACGTATTAATGCACATTATTAATCAAGACAATTAAATAAGATTCCAAGTTTATGTTAAGTCAAGTTTCAGATCAAGTTCATGTTATATTATACTCACGTACATGTTATGTTCATGTTTATGTTATGTTCCAAGTTCATGTTCACATCATGTTATGTTCACTTTTATGATATGTTCAAGATCACGTTCATGTTATGTTATGTTCATGTCCATGTTATGTTTCACGTTCATGTTATGTTGTTTGTTCATGTTATGTTTTAAGCTTAAGTTTATGCCATGTTAAGTCAAGTTTCAGTTCATGTTTAAAGTTCTGGTTAAGTCATGCTATATGTCAAGTTATACTATGTTTATATATGACTATAATTATGCATTTATGCTTTTACTGCCATGCATGCATTTTTAACCTGTGTGTGAGTTTTATGTTAACTTACTGAGATTTGTAATCAAATCTCACTGTGGTAGTCCCAACTACCATTCCCCCGAATGGTAGATCTTGTTACAGGACCCAAAGGAGAATTGGAATCTGACCAACTGAATACGGTCGACTAGGCCACGGTGCGATGTTGATGATGGTATAGTATTTAACTTAGGTTAATACTTGTACTTTTGGAGTTGTATCTCAAGTATTCTTTTGATCACAACCATTTTAGACTAGTGTGGTGATCACGGCTTTTTAGTATGCCTTTATGTATGAATTATGTTTCAAGTATTTGGGATATATTTAGTTTGGTGCATAGTATTGCTAAAGAAAAAGATTATCCGCTGCGAATATTGCATAATGCTAGATGCATGTTAGAAACATTGCATCTTATATGTCATGAACGGGGGCAGGTAACCTTGTGTTGCATGTCCCGACGCTTCAAATGTCCGTTCAATCCCAAGCGGAATTTGGGGGCGTCACAGGTGGTATCAGAGCCGTCCTCTGGGTAAAACCACATGTCCTTAAGAAATGACACCAAATACTAGGCTTGAGATTTTAGTTTTCATTAGGCGTGAATTTCTTTGAGATCATGTGCTGAAAAGCGATATAGTGTTAGAGTTCACAAACACACTTGATCAGTTAGCAGATATTTTCGCAAAACCTTTACCAGAAGATAGATTATATATGATTAGAAGAGAAATAGGTATGAAGCATGTTACGAATATCTCTTAAAGGATAAAACCAGAGTTCATAAATATAGAGAGATATTTTTTTTAATAAAATGCTTCTACATAAACTTGAGGTTCTTAGCCTCATGTTGGAGACGCTCACTCTCTTCATACAATATCATATCATCCCTATTCATGGGAGCTGGCAAGCGGAATGAAGAATCCAGTAGAGTTTTCAGCTGTTTATTCTGCTGCCGAAGGATTCCTTCCCTGGTGTGAGATTCTTGAACAATTCGTTGAAGTACAACAATTTGTTCCTTAAGCCTTTCAACCTCATGGTTTTTGGCTTGTACCCGCTGGGAAAAAGCAATTATAGAAGATGAGTAGCGAGTCCCAAGACTCACCAAGTCGTAGACAGCATCAGAGTCTGACTTATTAGCCATACTAGTATTTTCTTGCTGCAGCATGGCACCAATGGCAGCTGCAGAAAGGACAGGAGGTTGAGGTGCTGAATACCTCATGGATGGATCTAGGGAAATGTTAGAAGATTGAGCCATTGAGAAAAGAACTGAAAACTTAAGGCGAGAATGTTGAAGGAATGCAGAGGAGTTATAGAGATGAGAATAAGTTTTGATGCATATTGGATTGAGTTGAAGACTGACTTTATAGAGATAACATAAAGAAGAAGACAAACTAGTTTCTCTTCAAATTTTATTTTAGTCAAAAGAAATACAAGCTATGCTGGACACGCTTTGTCAAAAGTTTCTTACTAAGCCAGCTAGATTAACAGTAGTTTGTCCCTATTTCTCTAGAAAACGATGAACCTCTGCTGTTATCTGTCGATGTTGACCCTGTATCTGAATCCTTTCTCGTTCCAGCTCTTCTATTCGTGGTTGTAGATCATGAGCATACCAATCTGCAAATTTCTTCAACTCTTGGTTTTCTTGCTGTAGCCTTTTATTCTCCATATCCTTATTAGCAAGCTTCTGTTGTAACTCAGATATTCGGATGTTAAGATGATCAATCTCACTTACCCTGCCAGTAACCTCCGAGACATGATCGTAACAGAGGCAGCATATTGACTACTGAGCTTCCATGATTCTGTAATAATCTCAGAATCAGTCCTACTAGAAGAACAGTTCGCTGCTCCTATCGTAGTATTGACGACCTCAGGAGAAAAGATTGATGGTTGATTCGTCAAGGGTTCCTGATTCAAGTCTGGAACATTAGTGGAAGAGTTTTGCCCAGCCATTATTTTGTTATGGAAAAACAAAACACAGATCAAGAAACGATTTTTTTCTTTCCGATGGATGAAGATGATCCTGTTTCTTTATAGAAACTCAAAGCCTTCAATCACGGTTGTCATCAACATCAGGCGTCTGTTCAAATCACTAGCCGTATTAAATTCATAGAGTAGGCCCCGAGACTTTGCAGCACTTGTCGGGTCACGGACGGTTCTTTTTTTTCAAACTATCTACAGTGTTTTAAGCGTGTTTTACGTTTGTACTTGCGTCGATTTCGAGGACGAAATCTTCTTTTTAGGAGGGGAGGATGTAACAGCCCGCTAAAATTATCAGTTTTGGATTATTTCCCGACAGCAATCACATCTCTCTTGTCTTTACCCTCATCTGGAATCACGCGTATAGTTTATCTTTTCCGTAAATCACGTATTTTGTTCTTCACCGACAGCTGTAAAATCATGAGTCTTCCAAGACCACGCCTAGCCTTTCTCAAGCCCAAACTACCACTTTATGTGGTGGACAGCCACCGTACGCCGCCACGTACGTTCCTCCGACGCATGTTCGTGACGAACAACGAGCGACGCACGGGTTATCCCGTCGATGGTATAACCTTCTATCTCTAGTTATTTTACGTTTAAAATAGTTGGTTGGTTTGTGGATTGTGTAGTTGTATTTGTGGAATTCGTTGCGTAGTTGTGAAGCGAAGTGTGGTTGTGAAGTGTTGAGTTTGATTGTGTATTTTGTGGACTGTGCTGTGAAGTATAGGCGTGAGATGGATGCCGTAGATGTGATACGGCGGGTTGTGTGAAGAGAATACGCGTGTAGCGTATTCTGTGTAATGCAGCGACGCGCCGCGCGACGTGCCTGTAGTGATGTGGTCGTAGAAGGAAGGGAGTACGCATGTAGTGTACTCCGTGTGGTATGGCGATGCATCGTGTGATGTGCATCGTGTTGATGAGTGTTGTAGCGAAGGAAGTACGCGTAGCGCGTACTCCGTGTCGCGTAGCGATGCACCGTGAGACGTGTATCGCAGTGATGGGTTTTGTAGTGTGAATGGAAGAGAGTTCACGTGAGTGTACTCTGTACTAAGTCGTGATACACGGATGGCGTGTCACGAAGGGTTGAATGGCGTAGCAGAGAAGTGTGGAGCGTATGGTGTAATGTTGGGAAACTGTATGACAGTGTCCCGAAGCAGTGATGATATGGATTATAGTCCGGATGACTGGTGTCATCTTGTGGTTGACTATGGCTAAGAGTATATGGATTGAGAAATGAGTTGTTTGTTTGGTTGTTATTGATAATTTTAATGAACTTGTTTTAGTGCAAAGGCTTTCTGAAGTCAATTTATCTCTTCCGAGTATAGTGAAACCTCAAGTTGGCCGTGGTGTTGCAAGTGCTTACAATATGGCAATTGAGTTCAGAAGTGAAAATCTTAAGGACTTGAGTGTTCCTCTTCCAGCTGTTGTGCAGTTCCTCGTGTCTCGCGCTCTATTCTCATAGAACGCGACGATCGAGGTAAGTTAGCCTCTAACTTACTATCAGTTTATTGTGTATGTGTGATGTGTAAGAGAACTACAATTTATGTATGTATGTTATCGTATATGCCATGTCATGCTATGTCATTACATGTTTATCTGCTACGAATGATTTAATCTCTCATGAATAATTATCTGTTACATAATCTTTTCTGTCATACAATGATGTATGTTATAAGTATGCCATGTTAAGTATGCCATGAAATGTTATGATTAAATCATATTGTGCCATTTACAAGTATACGCCATGTTAGAAAAGTATATGATATTAATTAATATCTCATGCATTAAGAAAGATAAGATATGTTATGATACGTATAATACGTGGGGCCACAACAACTGTGGAGTACGTATTATATTTTATGTTATTTATAATGCGTGGGGCCACAACAACTGTGGAGTACGTATTATATTTATGTTACTTATAATGCGTGGGGCCACAACAACTGTGGAGTACGTATTATATTTTATGTTACTTATAATGCGTGGGGCCACAACAACTGTGGAGTACGTATTATATCTTATGTTATGTCTTATAATGCGTGGGGCCACAACAACTGTGGAGTACGTATTATATTTATGTTATTATAATGCGTGGGGCCACAACAACTGTGGAGTACGTATTATATTTATGTTATGTTATTATAATGCGTGGGGCCACAACAACTGTGGAGTACGTATTATATTTATGTTATGTTACTTATAATGCGTGGGGCCACAACAACTGTGGAGTACGTATTATATTTATGTTACTTATAATGCGTGGGGCCACAACAACTGTGGAGTACGTATTATATTTATGTTATGTTACTTATAATGCGTGGGGCCACAACAACTGTGGAGTACGTATTATATTTATGTTATGTTATTTATAATGCGTGGGGCCACAACAACTGTGGAGTACGTATTATATTTATGTTACTTATAATGCGTGGGGCCACAACAACTGTGGAGTACGTATTATATTTTATGTTATTTATAATGCGTGGGGCCACAACAACTGTGGAGTACGTATTATATTTTATGTTACTTATAATGCGTGGGGCCACAACAACTGTGGAGTACGTATTATATCTTATGTTATGTTACTTATAATGCGTGGGGCCACAACAACTGTGGAGTACGTATTATATTTATGTTACTTATAATGCGTGGGGCCACAACAACTGTGGAGTACGTATTATATTTATGTTATGTTACTTATAATGCGTGGGGCCACAACAACTGTGGAGTACGTATTATATTTATGTTACTTATAATGCGTGGGGCCACAACAACTGTGGAGTACGTATTATATTTTATGTTACATGAAGTATGGGGCCACAACAACTGTGGAGCATACACTACATGAGACACAGCAATTGTGACATGTAGAATACGTGGGGCCACAACAACTGTGGAGTACGTATTATATTTTATGTTATGTGAATTCATGGGGCCACAACAACTGTGGAGCATGAAGTATGGGGCCACAACAACTGTGGAGCATACACTACATGAGACACAGCAATTGTGACATGTAGAATACGTGGGGCCACAACAACTGTGGAGTACGTATTATGTTTTATGTTACTTGAATACGTGGGGCCACAACAACTGTGGAGTACGTATTAATGCACTTATTAATCAAGACAATTAAATAAGATTCCAAGTTTATGTTAAGTCAAGTTTCAGATCAAGTTCATGTTATATTATCTCACGTACATGTTATGTTCATGTTTATGTTATGTTCCAAGTTCATGTTCACATCATGTTATGTTCACTTTTATGATATGTTCAAGATCACGTTCATGTTATGTTATGTTCATGTCCATGTTATGTTTCACGTTCATGTTATGTTGTTTGTTCATGTTATGTTTTAAGCTTAAGTTTATGCCATGTTAAGTCAAGTTTCAGTTCATGTTTAAATTCTGGTTAAGTCATGCTATATGTCAAGTTATACTATGTTTATATATGACTATAATTATGCATTTATGCTTTTACTGCCATGCATGCATTTTTAACCTGTGTGTGAGTTTTATGTTNCCGCCACTCTAGGAACCACGGAGTCGACACGACAGCGTTACCGTATCGTGCGATCCGGTCGTCGCCCAGCGACAACCCAGGGGATGTCACTCAGTATTATCCACTCCCGAGTGACCAGAGGAGCTCCACCGAGATAATAACCCATCCCGGCTTGGGCTCGTGATACGCACACTCCCAAAAATCCATTTACGCCAATAAAATAGGATTTTCTCAATTTAAATAAAATACACATGCATACGCCATGTAAATGCAAATTTCAATGCTCGACAAATAAAATCAACCATAGCACAATAAAACAAGCAACTCCGTCCTCCATCCATCCGACCCCCGAACTCCTCGGACTCAGTCCGGAATCAGCAAACCAACCAAATAAATTATTGCAAGAGTAAAATATAATTAAATCTAAAAGTAGAGTTTGGAAAATACTTACAGAGCTATATAGGATTTTTAGAAGGTTCGGCGCGAAGCAAACGGCGATGCGAAAGCAACGTAACAGTGCAAATGCACTGTTCCCGTGGGTCGCAAAATACCCACTTTTGAACGGGGACAAACCAAGACACCAAATTGATAGGGAATGGTCTAGGGATTTTTATGAAGCTAGTGGAAGTGAGTTTTGGCCGTGGGTGGCGGCGAAAACGCCGGTAGAAGTGAAAAACGAGCAAATCGGAGTTGAGCTCGTGGGAGTTGCTCCGGTGGCCGATCTAGGCCGGAAATGGGTGGGTTAGGTTGGCAAGAGGTGGGGGAAGAAGTGGTGAAAAGATGGTGGCCGGAGGTGGTGCGACGGCGCCGGAAACGGTGACACACCGTGCGGCTTAGATGCGCTTTTCAGGCCAAACGGGAGGGGAGATCTTCAGAGGGGTGGTACACAGGAGGGAGGGGAAATTTTCTGGGTGGGTGGTGGAGGCCACGCCGCCGGCAAGTGGCGGTTCTGGGCGGAGGAAATTTTCGGCTACAGTGTAAAATTCTGGGTTGGTGCCGCTACTTTGAGCGGCTCGTGGCGGCTAACGGTGGCTCCGATGACTCTGAAAATTGGAGGGGTTGTAGCCTGATGTGAGGGGAAGAGAATGGCGGGGGTGGTGTACTACACCTCCACCGGACGGCGAAGATACGGCCGGTCAAAGGAGGGTTGACGGAAGGAAAAAGAGAGAAGGGAGGGAGAGAGAGAATCGGGCGCACGGAAGAAACGGGAAAGAAAGAAAAGAAAGAAAAGAAAGAAGGAAAAGAAGAAAAGAAAAGGAAAAGAAGGAAAAAGAAAAAGAGAAAAAGAAAAGAAAAGAAGGAAAAAGAAATGAAGTCCAAACTTCACTTCCGGGATCCAGAAACTGATCCGCCGAAAACGATAATAAAACATAAAACGACTAAAATAAATTAAACACCACATCAAATAAATAAATAAACATCATTTAAAATATTTTAAACCCAACGTCGAGCTAAAATAAAATAAATAACTAGCAAAAACCAACTGTTAAATTTTTAAAACCAAAAACGAGCTAAAATCAATCAAACAGCAATTTAAATTCAACAGCCAATAAAATCCAAATTAAAATCCGATAATTAACAAATAAAAGCACTATAATATTAATTAAATTAAATTATTCCTTCAGTGAAAATACACGTAAAAACGGGTCATCACATCCTCCCCTCCTTAAAACAAATTTCGTCCTCGAAATTGCAAGATCAAACATTAGCGCCAAGCAGGATACAATACACATATAAGATTATACTTGAGGAAATCATACCATCAACCATTTCCACACAAGTATGAAGAATGCACCTCCCAAAAATACTCCTATAAGCAATTCCATCATATTCATTCTAATCTTCCAGAGACGCATCACGTCTAGAACTCTTCAAGCGGCCACGTAAACCGAAATCACCATATCCACAAGAACTTCAAAACCGCACCCAAGTAAATGCCAACAATTAGTATCTTCCCACAATAAATTGTGTTAACCTCCATCAACTCCTTTGCTAATCTTCAAACTTTTATTGTATACTATACCTTGGTAACCAAATAGCCACGTCTCAAAATAAATCCTCAATCAGCATAATTTGCTCAACCAAAAAAAATATTACTCTCCAATTATAAGTACCTTTATTGCATTCCATAAGTTGGTAACCATTGAGTTACTTCCGAAGTAAACCATCAATAAGTATAAATTACACAACCAAATTATTAATCTTTCATCAAAAGTTTGAATCACTACAAGTCTTTCAAAATCACGCTTCCGTGCGCATTCTAGCAACTCGCCCAAATACAAAAGACTGTCCTCATAAACAAACACTATTGGGTACAACTAACTCAAAGCCTGCAATAAGAAAATCTTTTACCCCATTTCGAAAGAAAACAAAATACCTCCAATACCGCGAATTATCACCCACTTATCATTTGGCTCTTGTTGCTTTAATCAAAATCAACATTCCACTAAAATACATTCCTTGATTGATGACAAAAATCAATGCCGATCAACCTCAATGCCCCAAACTGAAAACACATAACATCACACCAAAAAAAAATACACATCCCTTATAAAGATAAGGAACATGTCCAAAAAAAGCCTCAAGTCTTTCTCGGCCAACCAACAAGAGCGCCTATAACTCCTACCTGACAAGCCACACCTTTAAGATCATCACCTAAATTCGGAATATCGTCTAATTTAGAGATGACTAAATTCACTACGAACCCCGATTAAATTCACCATAAACTTAATGAACCCTTCTTGAAAACTCACTTACCTACTTCCATTCCCATAACCCGAGTAGTAGCACGTCTATTTCCTTCAATTGCTTACAAAATTAAATCTCAAAATTTAAATTCCTATGTAACCTCAAGTCACAACAAATTCCTGAAGATAGTCTCAACTATTAATCCCACCCATCACTCCAATTAGAAACCCACTTCGTCTGTACACTCCGATTAGCTCCCCAAGAACTTGAAGTTGAGATCTCTTGAATTTAATACCCTCACATCTAATCCACCTCAATACTCACCATGGCTACTTCTCTCAGGTCAAAATGAGACTAGAATTTATACTCTCTGAAATCCATACGCCCTCACCACAACTGAAACTGAATCTCATGTACCCTTAGTTAATACTCAAAAATTATTCCACGTATAAGTGATCCATCGCTCCCATTTCCAACATCTGTACCTTATCCTCAAAATAAACAAAATTCATTTTCCAAAACTTGCATCATCCATTATCCTCAACTTGGTATGAATCAATTCTAAAACTTGTCACTATAACCTCGAGCTATAACATTCATTTTTTTTTTTTTTGATACATTCAATCCTTAGACAACCACATGAACTAGATCGACATCTTCAATCCTAAAAATATATAAGTTAGATCATTACCTTTACTCCCCCAAGAAATATCCTCCTTAATAATTCCTATATCCATCCTTCCACTTTATTCAACTCCATTTATGATTGCAGCCTAATCAATTTCTAAAATAATCCATACAAGTACACTAATTTTTCGAAACTAATACTTCAATCTCATTATGAATCAGTCCATCAAATCCTCAATTCTCATAACCTTAAATTATACAAAATAACTTTTCCAAAATCCGTTAGATCGATGAATTTACATCCATCAACAAAACAATTGACTCCCGAACTCTCAAAATCTAAAATTTTAAATAATAACCAATCGTTTCCAAAAATCTGCGAACCCTTAAAACCTTGTTGAAATTCCATAAAATCTATTCATGAAATCTGTTGATCTCACACGTCCTTAACCGAAACCAATAGTCATTCCAACATACAAGTAGTCCATTACTACTATTTCCATCATTTGGATTTATATCCGCAATCAACGTGAGTCATTCTTATATCTGCTTAACTTACACCCTTAATATCAGCAAATAGTCACCATTTTAAGCTTAGTACTGAAAATGACCTTAAACCTGCTAATAATCCATTCTCAAAGGTTTCCGAAACATAAGGTCTCAACTTCAATCGAATTGAATACCAACAATTAAACCATTGTTCCCAAAACCTTGATGGATCTATTTCTTCCAAACCGATAAAAATCATTTCTTAAAATCTATTACTACAACCTCGAGTTAACAATAATTATTTTCTGAACCAAGTCAATACCTACAATCCTCAAAGAAATATATGAGTTAGATCAAGCTAGCACTCCAAGTCTGTAAAACTAAGAACTCAACTCTTATTAAAAATTGGTCCTTCAACTCTGCAATTCTAGAACCTTAAATCAAATAAGAATCTTTGAGGATATATATATATATATTTTTTTTTAGGACCAACGAGCTTACACCCCATAATAGAACAATCGACTCCCAAAGCTTTTAAAATCTAATACATTAATGGATGATAAATCATTTTCTGAAATCCTCAATATTGATTGCTCTAATCCAAAACATTCACCTTAAAAACTTGTAAATTTTAAAACCCCGATTGCCACCAAATTGCTCATCCGAATCATCGAAATTTAAAACTTGAAATTTAATTATTTTCCCCAAATCTTATCGAACCTAACACCTTAATTACCCAAATCTTATTTCCTAAAATCTATAAGACCTCAAACCTTAGATAAAATTCTCTTAAACCAATCCTTAAAGTTCGTTGAGTCTACACTCTCCTATTCTATAATCTCTTTACTTAAATTCTACAAAACCCAAGACCTCAATTATCTTAAGCGACTTAAAGCTAACTCCCCTCCTTAGTTGCAACTTACATTCCTACTCCCAAAAGATCGCCTAACCCACGTCGTTTCCTTTTAGCCACAATATTATAAGAGTAACCCACCTCCATAAAATTCAACCCTACTACACTAAGTATTTAAGCCTAATAATAGTATCCTCGATTATCCCGCCTTCTTGCCCCAACACAGCCATTGACCCCATTTAAGAAAAACAAATAAAACCAAAAACATAAACCAAACCACATAACGAGAAACAAAAAGAAACCAACATGCAATAACATAACTAAATAAATAAATACAAGCAAACAAGCTCAAATAAATTCAAAACAAATAAAACTCGTCAAATAGAAACTTTAAGATAAATTTTAAAGCACAACTTAAAAAACATTCTGGTACTACCTGCGGGACATGTGGTTTTTACCCAGAGCTGAACGGCTCTGATACCACCTGTGACGCCCCCAAATCCCCAAGTACCAACACGGGGAATTCGAGACGTCCGGATGGTGACAACCCGGGTCACCATCCTATCGACGAGTGTCAAGTGTGTGCAAGCGGCACATGTGTACAAGGAAATACGCAGCGGATAGCAAAGTCATAAAATTAAGTACCAGAATTTTTTCTTAAATAAAATACAAAGCGGTTCAAAGGTACATAATAAAATATTACAAGACATAAATATTGTTTCAAAGCCAGCTACAAAACATAAACTTCAACTCAGAACTCCGGCGGAGCCGCATCCTCGGGCTCAGCCTCCTCCTCGAACTCTGCACCAAAATCTACGGTACCAAAATGGTGCCGCAGGTAAGTAAAATCCAAACACCACTAGATAAAAACATATTAAACTCAAACAATATGCATGAATAAATGCCAATGCACAAAACTCACAAATCATATTTTTCCACGCACGCCAAAAACCCATTTGGCTCAAAAACATATCCTTTAAACAAACCTCGCCGTTATCCCCGATAACGGCCCATACATACCATTTAAAACCAAGCCTCGCCATTATCCCAGATAATGGCCCAAACCACCATTTTCCCAGAAAATGGATCACAAGTCCTTCGCCATTTTCCCAGAAAATGGCCCGTATCCAAAAACCATAAAAACCAACCGATTATGCATGCACCATGATCTCCCCTAGGGATCATCCGCACACTCTGGCTCTGTGCCACACCGCAGGTAACGTCTACGCGTGTGACACCTACACGAGTGATGCCCAGACTCGCGCCTCCATCTCGCGCGTACCTGGCCAGGCCATCCTCTAGTCCCCGCCACTCTAGGAACCACGGAGTCGACACGACAGCGTTACCGTATCGTGCGATCCGGTCGTCGCCCAGCGACAACCCAGGGGATGTCACTCAGTATTATCCACTCCCGAGTGACCAGAGGAGCTCCACCGAGATAATAACCCATCCCGGCTTGGGCTCGTGATACGCACACTCCCAAAAATCCATTTACGCCAATAAAATAGGATTTTCTCAATTTAAATAAAATACACATGCATACGCCATGTAAATGCAAATTTCAATGCTCGACAAATAAAATCAACCATAGCACAATAAAACAAGCAACTCCGTCCTCCATCCATCCGACCCCCGAACTCCTCGGACTCAGTCCGGAATCAGCAAACCAACCAAATAAATTATTGCAAGAGTAAAATATAATTAAATCTAAAAGTAGAGTTTGGAAAATACTTACAGAGCTATATAGGATTTTTAGAAGGTTCGGCGCGAAGCAAACGGCGATGCGAAAGCAACGTAACAGTGCAAATGCACTGTTCCCGTGGGTCGCAAAATACCCACTTTTGAACGGGGACAAACCAAGACACCAAATTGATAGGGAATGGTCTAGGATTTTTATGAAGCTAGTGGAAGTGAGTTTTGGCCGTGGGTGGCGGCGAAAACGCCGGTAGAAGTGAAAAACGAGCAAATCGGAGTTGAGCTCGTGGGAGTTGCTCCGGTGGCCGATCTAGGCCGGAAATGGGTGGGTTAGGTTGGCAAGAGGTGGGGGAAGAAGTGGTGAAAAGATGGTGGCCGGAGGTGGTGCGACGGCGCCGGAAACAGTGACACACCGTGCGGCTTAGATGCGCTTTTCCGGCCAAACGGCCGGCCGGTTGGGGGAGATCTTCGGAGGGGTGGTACACCGGAGGAGGGGAAATTTTCTGGGTGGGTGGTGGAGGCCACGCCGCCGGCAAGTGGCGGTTCTGGGCGGAGGAAATTTTCGGCTACAGTGTAAAATTCTGGGTTGGTGCCGCTACTTTGAGCGGCTCGTGGCGGCTAACGGTGGCTCCGATGACTCTGAAAATTGGAGGGGTTGTAGCTGGTGAGGGAAGAGAATGGCGGGGGTGGTGTACTACACCTCCACCGGACGGCGAAGATACGGCCGGTCAAAGGAGGGTTGACGGAAGGAAAAAGAGAGAAGGGAGGGAGAGAGAGAATCGGGCGCACGGAAGAAACGGGAAAGAAAGAAAAGAAAGAAAGAAAGAAGGAAAAGAAGAAAAGAAAAGGAAAAGAAGGAAAAAGAAAAAGAGAAAAAGAAAAGAAAAGAAGGAAAAAGAAATGAAGTCCAAACTTCACTTCCGGGATCCAGAAACTGATCCGCCGAAAACGATAATAAAACATAAAACGACTAAAATAAATTAAACACCACATCAAATAAATAAATAAACATCATTTAAAATATTTTAAACCCAACGTCGAGCTAAAATAAAATAAATAACTAGCAAAAACCAACTGTTAAATTTTTAAAACCAAAAACGAGCTAAAATCAATCAAACAGCAATTTAAATTCAACAGCCAATAAAATCCAAATTAAAATCCGATAATTAACAAATAAAAGCACTATAATATTAATTAAATTAAATTATTCCTTCAGTGAAAATACACGTAAAAACGGGTCATCACAATGACTGTTGGAAAAATATGACCATTAGAAAATTATGTCTATTGGAATAATAAGATTTGCCAGAAAATGTCATGCTTTAATGTGCCCTTTTTTAATAAGGAATAAATATTCCAGTTACTATTAGGATTTTAAAAATATGTATAAATGAAAATTAAAATTAGATATTTTAATAAAATAGAGATAGATTTAGTGAGTTTATTATTTGATGTCAATAAAAAGTGGTTAGCTAAAGTGAAGAAGGTGGATTCTCAAGCCGAACTTTGGCCAAAGTTTAGCCACTTCACTACTAATGTTCTTAAGTTTTTCATATGTTGCAGTTAAGAGAAGATATTAAATTATGGAAACGATCTATATAAGAATTATAAGAACAGAGGTAATATGTGTAAACCATAAACTATGTTTTGTATTTTGATGATTAATGTATAGTAGTAATGTCATATATTTAAACTTTACTACTAAATAATGTATTTTGTTAAATATGTTTCACCCTCATAATTACAAACTTTAAAAGAGAAATATCCATGCAACGTGAATATTGTACTCTAATTTAATTTCTTAAAATAAAACAAGAAAAACATGTAATTACTCTAAAATCTTAAATGAGACCAAATTCTAATTTGTTGACAATTTCCAAGACATGCCTTAAGACTGCCTATTTATAAAGAGCATTGACGGGTGCTAGTTATGAATTGTGGACAACAAGAAGAACAAAAGTATCAAACACTAAGAAAGATAAACAAATTAGACACAAAATTATAATATATATACTTATATATTTATATATATGTGAATCAGAGCTTGGGGCCAAGGCCCCCCTTGCCATCGTCCATGTCAGCAACTTTCATTTTGAAAGGGATTTTGAAACAATGACACTAATTTCCAACTCACAAGTGAAAGCAAGCTGAACTTACTAAACATCAAAACAGAAAATTCATCACAGAGTGATATGTATAAAAAACTCTACATGCAGTCATGACTTTTGCATATATTCTTTGCACACTCCATTATTATGATTGGATGTGTTACTTATTTTTAATATAAAATAAATATTTTGACCAATCACGTCAGTAAGGTGCACAACGAGATAGATGTTTGCTTTTGGCTTTGATTTGGGAAATGCATTTTCTTTTCATACGATTGAATCGGTATAAGTTCCTACATGTAAATAGATAGGATAAGGGGGTTTTTTTTGTTGGGGGGGGGGGGTTTTGGTACTGCTTCACCATGAGGTATACAGTTCATGGATAGACTGAAAAAAAGAAAAACAAATAAAATTTTAATGATCGACTTTCGCAAGTGAAAGAAAAATGTTCAGTTTTACAAAAGCTAGCACTGAATGGCCGGATATATATCACATCATGTGATGCTTTTGGATCCTTAGATTTTTCTTCCAATCTGTCCCTTCAAACTAAAACTTGAGAATGAAATAATAAGCTCCGAGAGCAGGAAGACAAGGGTTAATGTCCTCATACAGGGGTGCAAGGTGCAAACCCTATCGCCCATTTATTTTTCCTCACTTTTTTAAAAATAACATGTTTAGGATTCCCCTCCTCTCACTACAACAAAAATTGTTTTTTGGGACAATTTTTGTTTGGGACGCATTGAAAATCGTCCCAAAAAGTTAGATTTTAGAACGAAATTGAAATTTCATTCCGAAAAAACGACGGAAAGTGCAAACCGTTCGAACGGTATTTTTAGAGACGAAATTTTTTGTCCCAAATAAGTTAAACGTTCGAACGTTTTAGTTTTGACCGTTTGAACGTAATATTGGCGCGGTGGAAGAGAAAAATTTGGAGGGAATTTTTCAAAGCGTTCGAACGTTAAATTATAACCGTTCGAACGATGTTTATTTACCGTTCAAACGGTATATGAAGCGGTCGAACGGTTACAAGGGTTTTAATTTTTTAAATTTTTTGGCAAATTATATTTAGATTAACTAGTAATTATAAGAAATTGGTTAATTAAATAATATGAATAATCTAAATTAATAATTAGTTTAGAAAATATAAAACAATACTATTTCATACTTAAATACTGAATTTACAAAACACAAAATGTTGTCCATACAAAAAACAGTAAATAAATATAGAAAATATATCATAAAGTAATTAAGACCCCAAGTCTTTGCACACTTCCTCAACTGCAGCTATACGTTCCTCTATTTGTGTCAGTCGAGTACTGATGGTGACCTGAGTCGCAGACATGGCAGCAAACTCTGTACGAAGCTCAGACACAGCAGAATGGATCTCCATACGCACTGCATCGATCACTGCTGATGTCTGCTCGCTCATCGCTGCACGCACTATCTCAGCCATCTCCTCACGAGTAACACTGTGGACTGATGCCTCGGCCCGTGTAGATGTCTCAGCAGCTGCAACTGAGACTCCATGATCTCCCGGTTCTGGAACATGTGCACGAAAACGCAGTCTCGAGTGTCCCGTGCTGCGTGAGAGGGTGGTGCTATTTATCGGTCCCATTGGCTCCCGTTTACGCTCGGCAATATCAGGCACAACATCAGCACATAGTAGATATCGGGGTGATCAGGACTTTAACCTGTGTGTGAGTTTTATGTTAACTTACTGAGATTTGTAATCAAATCTCACTGTGGTAGTCCCAACTACCATTCCCCCGAATGGTAGATCTTGTTACAGGACCCAAAGGAGAATTGGAATCTGACCAACTGAATACGGTCGACTAGGCCACGGTGCGATGTTGATGATGGTATAGTATTTAACTTAGGTTAATACTTGTACTTTTGGAGTTGTATCTCAAGTATTCTTTTGATCACAACCATTTTAGACTAGTGTGGTGATCACGGCTTTTTAGTATGCCTTTATGTATGAATTATGTTTCAAGTATTTGGGATATATTTAGTTTGGTGCATAGTATTGCTAAAGAAAAAGATTATCCGCTGCGAATATTGCATAATGCTAGATGCATGTTAGAAACATTGCATCTTATATGTCATGAACGGGGGCAGGTAACCTTGTGTTGCATGTCCCGACGCTTCAAATGTCCGTTCAATCCCAAGCGGAATTTGGGGGCGTCACAATAAGTGCTTTTTCTTGTAGTGATATACCAATTATATATAATATTATGGTGATGCTTGCCCTCCTGAACATTAATGCATACTACTGATCATTATTTATTTAAATTAAAAACTAAATCGATATCTATAAAAGATTTCATAAAAGTAAACTCATAAATTGATATGATTTCATATAATATATCAGATCTATTTTACGATAAAAGTAACTTTACAATCTAACGTACGATATCAAACTATGATAGTTTGTGAGTTTATTTTTACAAAATTTCTTTATAATTACAACATTTATAAGTAAAAATAAATAAATCTCTATGTATATACATGACACACACAAGTAATTATTTGATGATAATGCATCTTGAAGTAATCTCACATTAGATATTGCTGGAAATATTAGTAGGAAAGACATTTTAGTTGATTTGTTATTTGAATCATTTTAGTTTAATTTATGACTTAATTTTTTTTCCTTATTCTTAGTTCATAGTTTTGAATTGCTAGCTAGGTACTTTGGGTATTTTGTTTTAAGTTATTTTTGTTTTTGGTATCTTCTCTCTAAAGTAGAGTACCGTCCCTTTTGCTTTCTTGCGACTGTTTCGGATATATAAGTTGTGACACTCCCAGATTTTACTTAGGATTGGATAGACTTTGAAGAGTCGGGATATACAACACAAGGTAATGTTCATGACAGTTAAAAATGTAATGCATTTAACAGTATGCAATATATGCAACGGATAATTTTTTTTTTGAATGAATAACACTATACCAGAAACTATATCTCAAAACATATCATGATTCACAACTTCATAATAGGCTGATAATTGTAATGATACAAAACTTGTCCATCATGACTATAACATAAATAAGTATTGGAGACAGTGATCTATAAGTACAATATTGAAAAACACAACTACTAAGTTAACTCACTGAGCCTCTCATGTAGCTCGGCTAAGATAGCCATAATCCTATCTAAAAATTGGAGGACTGAAGTAACAATCTACTCGTCGTTGCATTAGGGCCTAATTGACCTCATCCAAATGGTCTTCAGTTAGCTCTCTAGGTCTTGACACATAGTCTAAAATTTTGGAGAGAATGATAGTTGAGACTACCAAATGAGATTTGATTATAAATCTCAAGAAGTTAACTACCAAATTAACTAGTAGTATACAGATGTATGCATGACAGTAAAATGACATGAATACAATGTGACGTGGACATGAATGTGCGTGATATAACTTAGCAAATAGCATGACATATGCTAACATAAGTTGAACTGAGATGGACTGTAACTGACACGAGTTAAACTTGATATTAACTTAACATAAATTTGGAATCTTGTTCAACATAAGCAAGGCTAATTAAATATGAATGTGGATGCAACATAGGTCCCCTTGAGCCATGTGCTCTTGCCGGTACTACATCACATTACAAGCATCTACACTAACTGCTTTGGGTGCCTGACTTCGCTCTTGCAACCAATCGCTTTGGTCCCATTTGAAGCCTGTTGACAGTACTTTGTCAACCCAAAAAAATTTACACCAATTTAAATACTCTAGTGCGGACAATGGAATTTCACTAGGATAATGCCCCATCCTAGCACTTGGGATCGGGATAAGCATAAAATTCCATTGACTTGAAGATAATTTTCGTGACATACTCTAGGCATGAGACATGACATGACATGAATGTCTAATAGATGGATATCATAAGAGAACTGACATGACGTAAAAGTAGCAGGAAAATAGCGTGAACTGAAATGAGATATTTCTAAGGGTCAGAATATCCCACTAATTACTATAAAATATAAAATTCACCAACTCATGAAAAAATTTCCATTTTACCCCTCTGCTTGTGGGACATGACCATTTTACCCATAAATTAAGGGTTTCACGTGCTAACTCCAAATGCTACCAAACTTTACATACTAACTTCATGTAGATTTTATCCTAAGTCCAATTATGAAATCAGAAAAAATTAAAAAAAAAAACATAATATACAAATTATGCATTGAACATTTCACATCAATGTTAGAAAATCTTGATTTTGGTTGCAATTCTTTCAAACCTCAAACTAGTTACTTAAACCGATTTATGCAACACTAAAAATAATATCCTAAGTTATAAGATCATGCCAAGACATCAATATAATCACTTCATAAAAATCCAAACTCCTCATATCAATAAAATTCCCAAAACATTAAGTTTTGGTGAAATAGAACACACTCTTGATGTACTTGATCTAACACTTTTCAAATCAACTCCAAGAAAATCAAAAGTCATAAACACACTCTTAACATGTTTATAAATCAAATCTAAGTGATAAAATGCTACATCAAACAACTAAAACCACAGAATTCATCACCAAAAAATTGACATGCTCATTAAAATTTAAACTGAGTACCACATGTTTTTGACTTAGAATAAAAACACTAAATCTGAAACTTTTATGAAGCAAACCTTCAAGAAATAAATTCATACACTTCCTATTCAACTTATAAACTTGATAAGCATTTAATCTACCATCACATGTCAGAAATTCCATAAAAACACCAAGTAAATATATGAGCTTCAAGTTTGTGCCGTAACCGAATCTTTTCATGTAAAACATGCTTCCAACAAATATATGAACCAAAATTTCTTCAAAAAGAGACTCTTAACACCTAATGAAACTCTTAAGAACATCATATATGAATTTTATAGCCTTTGGACTAGGTTTCTAGAACCAACAATCATCATGACCTCTAAACATAATCAGTTTTGTGGATTCCATTTTCAAGCTCAAAGAAAATATGTAAACTCTTTAATAAAAATGCTAACATGCTTTGGATCAACTCATAACATGTATTGAAATGTGTTAGAATTTCATCATATTAATATCTACCCCTAAATTTAACAAAAACTTCATCAAAACATCAAATTTCACAGCATTATTCAAATTGTCACCCACTATGACAGTGATGAAAGTGTGAAGGTGCAGGGGCAGGGTTTTCAGCCAAAATAGTGGGCAAAACTATAGGCAACTCAGCCTATGGTATTTGGCTACTACTGCCGAGAGAGGTGGGTGGTTTGGGTGGCTGTTTGGCCTCCCGTGATGCTCTATTTGGGATGACATGTCAGCCATAGGACAACTTTGGGGGGTGGGGGTAACTTTCGCAAGAAGTTTTGCATTGGTGATGCATTTTGATGGGCCTTAATAGAATGAGCCTTGCTTTAGGATTTAAAGAGGGTTTGATTTAAGGTTTCGGTTTCTATCAAACCCAATTCTAATTTTTTATTGGACCAATAAAATTACCAATATATAAAAAAATAAATTAGGATGTAAGAGTATTTATTTGAGTGGTTAATACCATGTGAAAATGGTTTAATCAAGTGATTAATCACTTAAGCTAAAACTGGCCATTTAACATTTGGGGAAATCGTTTAGGGTTTTGGCTTCCACCATGGTTTTAAATTTTCAATTGAATCTCAATGGTTTGGGGTTTCACTAGGGTTGAAACCCTCTTTTGGTTGGCTACAAAGTGTTTGGTTGGATGAAATAATATTTGGCTTAGGTGGCATGATTACAATACTTGATTTTCCTTCCATTCCTTCATATTTCTATCTAATGGTTTCTCTTAGTGCCAAGTATCTTACACTATTCACAAAGTGTGACTAAGATATTACCAAATATCCAATAAAAACTCTCCAAGACTATTTTGGACAAATTCAAACAGTGATTTGACAATTGTCTAAACCGAGTATCACATGGCTCTATCCTGGGTGATACTATTCATTCAAAAGATTGCAAAAATAAACATTACACAATAAAATCCTAAATAATCATATGAGATTAATAGTGTAATTTGTTTCTCAAACTCATTATCCTAATGTAAGGGTTTTTTTTCCCCTCCAAGCCGAAGGCCCAGAGTCTAAGCACAATACCACGAGTGACCCATGTCTACTGAACAACCTATTGGCCTAATCAAGGGGTCTCTGGCCTTGAAACAGAAGTCGCTCTGTGACCTTGAATGCATGGTAAACCCCCGCATAACTCAAATGAAGGAGGAAGATGCCACCTTGATGGAGCTTAATCCCATGTAGCCTTGAGCAGACAGGTGGGCATAGATTGCAGGAAGCCATTGATCTGTTGACAGATGAGGAAGAGCTCGATGGTGTGCACCATGCCACATTAAATGTACCGCCTGAGAGGCCACATTGCATTAAAGGAACCTGAATGAAGGAACTGTTGAGGGGACCTATCCCCCTGACACAAGGCTTGGGCATCAGACCCTAGAGATCAAGTATAAAAGGCAATCCCTAGGTAATAGGGACTCTCTCTGAACTCTCTATATACTAGGGGTGTTACCGGTCCAGTTTCGTCTGATTTTGGATAGAATTTGAGACCAAACCGGTATACACTGGTTTTACATTATCAAAAATTGATTATGCACCGGTTACCTTCCTAAACCGATACCTTTGGTTTTACCGGTTCTGGTTCGGTTTGATCCATTTTTTGGTTTTAATAGTTTTAGTATATATATTAGTATTAGTAATAGTGATTAGAATAACTATATATTACTATTTGTTGTAGTTAATTTAATCTATTATAACTATATCATTGATAGTGATAGTATTAGTATTACTATATTACTAATAGTAATATAGTAATAGACTATTAGTATTAGGCCATAAAATATATTACTAATAGTAATATAGTATTAGACAACTAGTATTAGGCCATAAAATATAAATTGCAATTAATATACATTATATACTAATGTATATTAGTATTACTAATTTACTAATGTACTTATCAAAAAGAATATATTGAGAATTTATTAGGCCAGAAAATGTTATTTATATATATATTTTATGATTAAAACATATGATCAAATAAATTTTCATGTTTAAGATTAAAATTTTATGTTAAAAATTATAACAACATTATCTTATATATAATTATAATTTATATTATTATATATATCATATATAGTATAAAAAATATTATATATAATATTAAAAAATTTATATATAAAGGCTACATCATTTTTATTTTTTATTGTTACTGAATACAAAATATTGCTCTCTTTGTGCAAAAATTTCATAGAGATGGGATAAAGTAAATATGTTTGAAAATTAAATCTCTTGATTTGATAATTATGAAAATCAAATCAACTGATTTGATAATTATATAACCAAATCATGACAATAATCAAATGAAGTTATTGGCTTGATATTATCTTCAATATCCCTCCTCAAACTCAAGGTGGAGAACTTTGAAATATTGAGTTTGAAATTTGGGTGTAACCTTCATATTTATTGATTAATCGTCAATGAGATGATGAAAATGACACTGATGATAAAGTGACTAGTAGCTAGAACATCGAATCTAAATTTGTGGCCAACAATGGATTGATAATGAGCCAAAACCAACAATGGGCTAACAATAAGTTGAAAGATTGAGCTGACAATGGGCTACATATGGCCTTGGTCAACTATAGGACCAAGACAAAAGGCCAAAAATGGGTCTGAGGACTTACAATTTCCATAACAGATCAAAACCCAATAAAAAGGCTAATAGCTAGTAAAAATATCATAAATGCATTGGTTTAAATGAAATATCGTTGAATGGCGGCAACAATTCTATTGGTAAAACTAGTGGAAGAAATTTAAAAGGGATAATGCACAGAATCAAGCCAATCGTTAGTTAAGGGCTCTAATACTATGTGAAAATAAAATATAATAGAAAAGAAGATGGAGAAGAGAGAAGGAGGGAGTTCCCTTGCCTCCTCTGATAGGTGCCCATAATAACTACAATAGTTCATGATCTCAACCTTTTGTAATGTTATCACAACTTGCTTTGCATCTCCTTCAATTTCCATAAGCTGAAAAGCTAGCTCCAAACAAAACCTTTTGCTCTTAGCAAACCCCCACTGATCAGTGTAGACTGGATGATGGCACCATTAAAAATGCATTCACTTGTCGCTGGTTGTCATGAGCAATGAACTGTTGCATCCCAGTTAAGCTTAATAACATTTGCCTATGACTTTTTCATTTTTGATCCCTTAATGATTTCCTAGTTATCTTCTGATGGATGTCTGTAGAGGCCACCTTGAACTTAGTTGAAGTTGCTTTTGCCATGCTAATCAAACTATTTAGATGCAATAAGGTTCCGCCATGAAAAACTTAATTTCTCCTCAAGCATATTTGCCTTGCCATAGTAGCCATGACTTCAAATTCTCATTTAGTACCTCTGCTTTAGATCTAAACTCCATGGACTCCACCTTACTTTCTTAAAGCTTTGGATTACATGCATTTCATACATCACTTGCAATTAGGGACTCCCTCACATATAACATGTTCTATTATTTCAAGTTGTGACTCAAGGGTAACAATAATTGAACCGATCATATAATACATACTAACGATAATCTCTAAAATGGATGTATTCTCAAGCACATAAAAGACATCCTCAACTATTTGAAATTCCACACATTCCATCTAAAACAATTAATGAGCTCAAAGGTCAAAAGCACCAACACTTTTGACCTAACAACATAGACTTAAATGCTCATTGTAAGGCTCAGGCCCAAGGCCCAGTAAAGACTTTAGCCTATCCCTAGAGACCTTGAAGACTTTGGGTAAGTTTCTTCCTCCCTCTTCAGTTTTCTTCTTCCCCCGATTTACCCTCTCGTTGGTTTATGGTTTCCATTGTTTTTCTGTCCCCGAATCTTTTTCTTCACATGTTGGTTCACTTTGGCTTCACGCCTCTCTGCACTTTCTATACCTTGCAGATTAGCTTGCTTCTCCTTCTCGTGGCATTCTCTATTCCTTGTGTTTTCTAGCTGTAATTTTGGAAGGTTTTCAAAGTCTAGTTTTGCCATTCACTCCTCAAGCCGGTAATTTCTCTCTAGATCTCTACTATCTCTCGCTTCTCTATTTTTCTATGTATTAATTGGGCATGGTGTCGTGTTTGCTTGGATTGGATCTAATCCTAGGTTTCACCACTAAAGTAGTTATGCCATGCACTCTCATCTTCAAGAGACCTGCGAGTTGATTTTTTTTTTGTCATTGGTAGATTTCTCTAAATTTTAGATTTCCTTGCCCTCTTTTGCATCATCCTCATTTCCTGAAAATTTTGGGTTTTGCAAGTGGTGATAGAGCTTCAATTTCTGGGGTTGCTAAGACCTTCACATTGGTAAGGTTTGCTCTTTTTTCTTTCCCTTTGATAAATTCCATGTTCTAGTTTAAAATCTATTGAATAAATTTTACTTGCAGTTTATGCTATAGCAAACCTAAGTTTTTTATTGAGTACGAGTGTAAGATGATTGAAATATCACTGGACTAGATTTTGTTTGGGAATAAATAGTTGTGAGTCACAATGGGTGTGGATTAGAATTTAAGAAGTTTTGGACATTTTTGTGGAGTTGTGAATGGAGAAAAGTTTGATATGTGTATTGCTTATATGGCTGAGTTGGTGGTTGTTTTGAGATATGGGCTGCTCTATTGGTGTTGATATTTTGATTGATTAGGAGTTTGACGTTGGTTGGTGGATGTATAGGTCAGTATTGAAATTGGTATATTTGAAGTGTGGGCTATCTGAGTTTTTATGTGGTTGCTTGAGTTGCGTTAATGTGCTGAAATATGGTTTAGAATTATGGGTTTTAATTATTTAGATCGACGTTGTGTTGTTGGTCACTAACATTTAGTGTATTTTTATTTAATGAATAGGTGACGAGACTAATAGTGGTCAATTTCAAGGCATAGATAATATGCTATAGGAGTCATGTAAGCGGGATTCCTATGCTAGGTTTTACACAAATTATTGAGATTGAGATTGACGTTCTAAAAATTTTGCATGTTTTATTATGAAATGAGAACTTGGGAAAAATAACCTTGGTAATTCATTTGCATCACTGATGAAATCTCTATGAAAAAAGGGAAAATATCTTCTAACATGCATTGCATAGACATGAGCTTCATTTTGTCATGCTATCTCTAAATTGTGAAAAAGAGCGATATTGAAAATCTTAAAACTAGTGCATTAATTAGAAAGATGCTCTGAATTTTGTTTTCAATATGGGAGAATGATCTGAATATATTTCGATACTTTATTATGTTTTGATATGGCATCTGAAAACCTTTGGTATGGTGTACTGATTTTGTATCTGACTCTGTCTTTGCATTGCTCTCCTATGCTCTACTTTGGGTTAGTACCTACTCATTTGTCTCTAAGTGCATCCACTTTGGAAGAAAGGTGGTTTATTTGTGGTCTTTCCTATGTGCACACTTCCGGCTTCGAGAATAATAAAGGAAAGATTTCACCTTTGTCTCTGCCCAGTTTTGCCTCTGGGGTTAGCACAAACCTACCATGGGGGTGAGTATATGCCTCCTACTTACTGAGTTATTGATAACCCATCCCTTATATTTCTAATATTTTTCAGATGATATTGATGACCCTACTGGGATCAAAAATAGAATTTGGAGCTTTGCTAGTTGTGGAATAGGCGGTTGAGTACCTAAGGTTACCGTTGTCATTAGAAGGGTTTAAATTGAGTATTTGGAGTTTTTATTGTTATTTGGATATTTGAGACTTATTAAATTATTCATTTATTAAGTTAAAGTTACTGAAAGATTGTGGACACAAGGGTTTATGTTAATTGTTTCTTTATGATTTGAAGTCTTTTTTATATGAAGTTAATAAAGATGAATGTATGATTATTTTTAAATATTTAGAAATTTTATTTTTATTGGAAGACCCGAATAGGTGACAAGTAGTAATTCTCTTAACCTCTCGGGTACGGGGCATTACGGTTGGTATTAGAGCCAGGTTTGATGTTCTGTAGACTATAGTATGTGAGATTTTGGAATATAGACATGTTTTAGGAAATCATTTTCAGATTTGATGTTGGAGAGGAGGGGAGTATAAGAAACAATTTTGTTGGTGTTTGAGGAGTTAGAATTTGCAGATTTAAAGAATGATTTTGAGGTGTAGAATACATAGGTTTATGAGCTGATTTCATGCAAAATGAGGTTTGTTTTGATTATGGAGAATTTATACAAAGAATTGATAGGGTTAAAGGTTAAGAGTTTGGAGATCAATACTATTGTCGCATGATCCTTTTTCTGTTATTTATAGGTACCATTAAGACTCAAAAGTATTATATATATATATATATGTGTATGTTTGCTTTATGGGTACTGCTATTTTTTTTAATGTTTATATGAGCTCTATATCTTTGAAACAATTATTAAAGGTCCAAGTTTCAGGATGCCACCTTTTCATCTGGAATGAAGTATGTTAGATTTGAACGCGACTGATAATAAAAGGGAAGCAAACCCGAGTGCTTCTGAAGTACTTAGAGTAGTGGCACATCAATTAATTGATGATCTCAAGCAGAATACCCCGGGTTGCCAACACAACTTAAATGAAGAAAGTTGTACCATGGAGCAATTCAACCGGTTGCACCCCTTCATTTGATGGGAGGGGCGAGCCAACTCTGGCGGAGGATTGGATTCAAGATATTGAGGAGATAGTATGAGTTTTGACCTGAAAAGATGAGTAGAACTATAAGAGAAGCTAAAGGGATAGAAATAGTCATTTAGCTACATTTCAAGCAGATTTTTCTAGTGCGCTTCTTCCTAAGCTTGGTTAAAGATGACAAGGCTATGGAATTTGCCACTTTTGTGTAGGGAGCTATGTCAGTTCCCCATTATGTAGTCCAATTTATAGAGTTGGCACGTTTTGTTGCATATCTAATCCCGAAAGAGGAGAAGAAGTGTCGTAAGTTTGAGTAGGGGTAGAATGAAAAGCTTTACAAACGAGTCATAGGCTTTCAGACTCAAAACTTTTCAGAGTTGGTGAATAAAGCCACAATATTTGAGTGAAGCCTTGAAAGAAGCACTGCACCGCATGAGTAGAGAAAGAGGACTACTCCATCTGGGTACCATTCTCACATGGACCAGGGACCATGGAAAAAGAGGAATGAAGGGAGTAGCTTAGCAAAGAGGCTAGTTTAGGGTAGCCAACAGCCCTATCATTGTAGGACATGTAACCAAGTGCATTCAAGGGAGTGCCAAAAAGGGACAGTATTGTGTTTCCATTGTGGCAAACCAAGACACTACATCAAGGATTGCCCCTTGCAACTAGATAGCAGCCAGGTGATCATACCACCACCCTAGAGAAATGAAGTTATATATAACACAAGGCAACAACCAACGCCATACTGTACCTGCTCGGGTTTTTGCGTTGATGGTTGGAGAAGCTGAGGATAGGAATGATGTGATTACTGGTTGACTTCTTTGATTTGCATTAAGTTATTAATTTGTTGGTTGTTGTTAAGACTTTGGATATTTTAGATCAAGGATAATGCTAACAGTGATCACAAGTACCCTTTCTTTGTTTTCTAATAATGCTACTGTGTTATTTGATTCAGGAGTGACACATTCATTTGTTTCCATGGCTTACTCTAGATGTTACACTTTATAAATTGAAAAGTTGAAGCACAAGTTAGTAGTCTCGACCCCAACAAGAAATTTGGTAGTCTGTGATAAGATTCTACCAGGGTGTCCTTTATCTATTGAAGGAAGACTAATGCCAGCTGATTTAATAGTGTTTCACTTGATCGGATTTGATGTGGTTTTGGGTATGGACTGGTTGGCTTCCTACCACGCTAGTATTTATTGTTTTAAAAAAGAAGTAGTGTTTAGACCCCCAAAAGAAAGTGAATTTTGGTTTACATGGTTGAAAGTGAGATTGTAGCCATCCATCATATCCGCCGTTTAGGTTAGAAAGCTGTTACGTGATGGTTGTTAGGGGTTCTTAGCCTACATGGTAGAAGCACCGGATGTCACCGTCTGAATTAGCAAAACTCAAGGAGTAGTTGCAAGATTTATTAGACAAGGGTTTTATCAGGCCCAATGTGTCACCTTGGGGAGCTCCAGTTCTTTTTATAAAGAAGAAGGATGGATCGATGAGAATGTGCATTGATTAGAGGGAGTTGAATCAAGTGACCATGAAGAATAAGTACCCACTACTCCATATAGAAGATTTATTTGACCAACTCGAAGGTGCTTAGGTATTTTCTAAGATTGATCTTTGATCTGGGTACCATCAATTGAGGATCAGGGCAGAAGGCATGGCTAAGGTTTGTGGTTGTCTTGATTGATGACATACTGATATACTCCAAAAGCAAGACTGAGAATAAAGAACATTTGAAGCTAGTACTAGGGACACCTGGCTAAAAAGTTATTTGCTAAATTGAAGAAGTGTGAATTTTGGCTAGATTCAATTGCATTTCTGGGGCATGTAGTTTCAAAAGATGGTATTTTAGTGGACCCAGGGAAAGTGGAAGCAATAGTTAATTGGTTGACACTGAAGAATGTTCATGAGGTTAGAAGTTTTTTTGGATTGGCAGGTTACTACAGTCGATTCATTGATGGTTTCTCCAAGATAGTAGTTCCTCTCATTGCACTCACTAGAAAGAATAATATGTTTGAATGAACAACAAAGTGTGAGGAAGTTTCCAAGAGTTGAAAACAGAGATTAGTGACAACTCCAATGTTAACAGTCCCCACCTCTAGGAGAGGATTTGTAGTTTACAGCGATGCATTGAGGCGGGTATGTATTAATGCAACATGGGAGGGTTATAGCATATGCCTCACACCAATTGAAAGTATAAGAGAAAAATTATCCCACGCATGATTTGAAACTCGTTGCAGTCATTTTTGCACTTAACATTTGGAGGCACTATCTCTATGGGGAAAAGTGCAAAATTTATATGGATCACAAGAGTTTGAAATATTTCTTCACCCAGAAGGAATTAAATATGAGGTAGGGGATATGGCTTGAGCTGATCAAATATTATGATTGCACCATCAATTATCATCCAGGCAAAGCCAATGTTGTAGCCGACGCCTTGGGTTGGAAGTCCATGGGACCAGCAGTTGCAGCCCTTACCACTCAACACCAGTTGTTAATGGATCTAGAAAGAGTCGATATTGAGGTCATCACTAGTGATACAAGTACTTACATGGCCAGTTTGATAGTTCAACTAGCTTTGGTAGATAGAATCAAAGCTGCTTAGGAAGTGGATTCAGGGTTGGTGAAACTAGTAGAAGAAGTTGGGAATGGGGAAAAATCATACTTTAGCATTTTCGAGGATGGAGTCTTGAAGTTTAGAGGTAGATTGTGTATGCTAGCTAATGACGAACTGAAAAGGGTAATTCTCAAGGAAGCACATCGTTCTTTGTACATAGTTCACCTAGGGAGTATCAAGATGTATCAGGACTTGAGAGAGTCTTTTTGGTGGAACGGTATGAAAAGAGAAATTGCCAAATTTGTGGATCAGTGCCTAAATTGCCAATAGGTGAAGGCGAAGCATTAGAGACCAGTAAGATTGTTACAACCACTTCAGATTCCAGAGTGGAAGTGGGAGCATATCTTCGTGGACTTTATGATAGGCCTACCAACTACATTGAGCGGACAAGATGCTATATGGGTGATCGTAGATCGCTTAATGAAGATTGCTCATTTTGTGCCCATTAAAGTTTCTTACGAGCTAGAGACACTAGTTGATCTATATGTGCAGGAGACAGTGAGGTTGCACGGGGTACCGGTATCCATTGTACCGGATAGAGACCCTCATTTCACTTCCAAGTTTTGGCAAAGCTTACAAGAGGCAATGGGTACTAAGTTGAACTTTAGTACTACTTTTCACCCTTAGACAAATGGGTAGTCAGAAAGGACTATTCAGATTTTAGAAGACATTTTGAAGGCATGTGTGATGGATTTCAAGGGAACTTGGGTGTAACATTTACCATTAGTCGACTTTGCTTATAATAATAGATTCCAGGCCAGTATTGGAATGGCACCTTACAAGGCATTGTATGGTAGAAGGTGCCAATCTCCATTGTTTTGGAATGAAGTGGGTGAAAGGAAGATATTGGGGCCAGAAATCATCTAGATAACCACAGATAAGATGGATATCATTCGGGCTAGAATGAAAGCAACTTAGAGCTGGAAAAAGAGTTAGGCTGATAATCGCTGATGCAAGTTAGAGTTTGAGGTAAGGAACAAAGTGTTTTTGAGGATAGCACCAATGAAAGGAGTTAGGAGGTTTGGGAAAAAGGGCAAGTTGAGTCCTAGATATATCGGGCCCTTTGAGATTCTTGATTGGGTTGGACTGGTGGCTTATCAGGTAGCACTCCCACCTTCACTTGAGGGGGTGCATAATGTATTCCATGTTTCCATGTTGAGGAAGTACGTCTCTGACCTTACCCACATTATTGATTATGAGCCACTGTAGATTCAGGAAGATATGACTTATGTAGAAGAACTAGTGCAAATCTTAGAAAAGAAAGCACATGTGTTACGGGCTCAAACCATTCCTTTGGTAAAGGTGTTGTGGAATAATCACGCTACAAATGAAGCTTCTTGGGAACTTGAGGAAGAGATGCGTGATAAACACCCATGACTTTTTGATGGAAGCTTTGATAATTTATAGTAAATTCCTAGGACGAAATTTTTATAAAGGGCGAAGGATGTAAGGCTCTGGCCCGAGGCCCAGTCAAGACTTTAGCCCAGCCCTAGAGACCTTGAAATGGTGTTGTTTGGTAAGTTTCTTCCTCCCTCTTCAGTTTTCTTCCTCCCTAGATTTTCCCTCTCTTTGGTTTACGGTTTTCCCCGTTATTCTCTCCCCACATCTTTTTCTTCACACTTGGTTCACTTTGGTTTCATGCCTCTTTGCACTTTCTATCCCTTGTAGATTAGCTTGCTTCCCCTTCTCATGCCATTCTTTGTTCCTTGTGTTTTCTTGCGGCAATTTTTGGAGGTTTTCAAAGTTTGGTTTTGCCATTCACTCCTCAAGCTAGTAATTTCTCTAGATGTCTCCTCTCTCTTGCCTTCCCTACTTTTCCTCTAGGTATTAATCGGGCATGGTGTCTTGTTGGCTTGGATTGGATCTAACCCTAGGTTTCACCATTAAAGTAGTTATGCCGTGCACTCTCATCTTCAAGAGCCATGTGGGTTTTTTTTTTTTTTTCTCACTGGCAGATTCCTTTAAATTTCAGATTTCCTCTCCCTCTTTTGCGTCCTCATTTCCTAGAAATTTTGGGTGTTGTGAGTGGTGATAGAGTTTCAATTTTTGGGGTTTGTTGAGACCCTCACATTGGTAATCTTTGATCTTTTTTCTTTCCCTTTGATAAATTCCATGTTTTATTTTAAACTCTATTAAATAAATTTTAGTTGTAGTTTGTGCTATAGCAAACCTATGTTTTTCACTGAGTACAGGTTCAAGATGAATGAAATATTGTTAGACTGGATTTTGTTTGGGAATAAACAGTAGTGAATCTCAATGGGTGTAGATTAAAATTTAATATGTTTTAAACATTTTTGTGGAATTGTGAATGGAGAAAAGTTTGATGTGTGTATTGCTTATTTGGTTGAGTTGGTGGTTGTTTTGAGATATAGGCTGCTATGTTGGTGTTGATATTTTGATTAATTAAGTTTGACGTTGGTTGGTGGATGTATAAGCCAGTATTGAAATTGGTATATTTGAAGTGCGGGCTGTCCGGGTTTTTAAGTGGTTGTTTGAGTGGTGTTAATGTGCTGAAATATGGATTGGAATTATGGGTTTTAATTATTTAGATCCAAGTTGTGTTGTTGGTCATTAACACTTAGTGTATGTTTATTTTATGAATAGGTGACGAGACTAATAGTGGTAGATTTCAAGGCATAGAAAATACACTGCAGAAGTTAGGTTAGCGGGATTCCTATGCTAAGTTTTACAAGAATTATTGATACTGAGGTTGACTTTATGAAATTTTGCATGTTTTGTTATGAAATAAGAACTTGGGAAAAACAACCTTGGTCTTTCATTTGCATTACTCATGAAATCTATATGAGAAAGGGAAAATGTTTTCTGACATGCATTGTGTAGACATTACTCATGAAATCTGTATGAGAAAGGGAAAATGTTTACTGACATGCATTGTGTAGACATAAGCTTTATCTTGCCATGCAGTCTCTGAATTGTGAAAAAGAGCGATATTGAAAATCTAGAAATTTTTGCATTGATTAGAAAGATGCTCTGACTTTTGTTTATATATGTGAGAATGATCTGGATATATTTTGATACTTTGTTTTGTTTTGATATGGCATTTGAAAACCTTTGGCATGGTGTACTGATTTTGTATCTGACTCTATCTTTACACTACTCTGCTCTACTCTGTTTGGGTTGGTACCAACTCCTTTATTTCTGAGTGCACCCACTTTGGAAGCAAGATGGTTTATTTTTTGTCTTTCCTATGTGCACACTCGGGACTCCGAAAATAATAAGGGAAATATTTCACCTCTATCTCTGCCCGGTTTTGCCGCTGAAGTTAGCACAACCCTACCACGAGTGAAACATGGTCTTTGCTTTGTGAGATGCTCTGTTTTGATGTGCTAATGATGCTTAGGTTATGTTATGCGAAAGTACTCTGGGTTTTATGTCTTAAAACCATCGCTCTATTACTTTTGAAAATATGTTTTGTTTTGATTGATAACTCTAGAAAATATTTTATTTCTACATGTTGTATCCTGTAAATGCTCACGTTTTGCATTTTAGTTTATGTCTCATACTTATTGAGTCGTTGATAACTCACCACTTATCTTTCTAATATTTTGGAGATGATATTGACCACCTTGTTGGGGGTCAGGAATAGAATTTGGAACTTTGCTAGCTATGGAATAGGTGGTCGAGTACCTAAGGTTACCAATGTCATTAGAAGGGTTTTAATTGAGTATTTGGAGTCTTTATTATTATTTGAATATTTGAGATTTATTAAATTATTAGTTTATTATGTTAAGGTTACTGGAAGATTGTGGAGACAAGGATTTATGTTAATTGTTTCTTTATGCTTTGATGTCTTTTTGATATGAAGTTGATAAAAGATGAATGTATGAATATTTTGAAATCTTTGGAGATTTTATTTTTATTGGGAGACCCAAATATAGGGGATAGGTAGTAATTCTCTGACTCTTTCGGGTACGGGGCGTTACACTCATCACCTCAATTCTAACTAACTTTTATTCTAATGGCAACCAAAATCACTATCGATATGATGTCCACTAAAGCCCGTCAAAATCATAACTCAAGTTGACTTGAACACAAGCCAATCTACTTAGTCCTACTCTAAACCAAGTTTAATCAGGTACTAAACCATTGAAATAAAAGTATCATTTCCAATAGTCTGCTGGACCTATGTCTTTAGATTTCAAAAAAAATTCATTTTCTAAATTTTGCAAAGTCGATCTATAAACTTGAATTTGACATGAATCATTTCCTAAATTTTTCCAAACCTAAAACCTCAAATCCAATCAGAATAATTTTCTAAACTATGCGGAACCAATAAGCTTAAATCTATTATAACTCAATTTCTAGACTCTACTATAGAATGGATGACCTTAAATCTAATAAAATTCGCTTCCTAAGGTTTGCAGAATTTAAAACCTTGCATCTTATGAGAAGAACATCCTGAAGTTTACAGAATCTATAAACTTTAAACTTGACAAGAATCATTTCCTAGAGTTTATAGAACCTACAACCTTTAAATCCATTAATAATAATTTTCTAAAGTCTGTAGCGTCAATAACAACATATTTGATCAAATTCACATACTAAAGTCTGCAGTTTCTATAACGTTGATACAAACCGTCATGCCCCATACTTGGGGATGAAGCCTAATCAATAAAGGTAACAACATAAATACAAAAACCCTCTCAAGTAAAATGTCTCGGGAATTCTATCTGAAGAAAATGAGATGAACACTAACCAATTTTCTCTTAAATCGAACTAATACTTCAATGCCACCTAGCACGTTTCTTACTACTCTCTTCTAATCCCGCCCATCACTTTCTATCCTCGATCATCACTATGATTCTCAATGTCATTTGAAAAATATAGAAAGTAAATGGGTGAGTCTACCGACTAAGTAAGTAGTGAACATATACTAGTATGCAGAACATGAATCAGTAGCTTAAAAGCAATGTGGTGATGAATAGAAAATTTTATGGTAGTGAAACTCAATGAAATTTACCCCTAGATCATAAGTCATATAGTAACAATAAAAGTAGCCAAAGTTTTATGCCCATGGCAGTGCTAGTAACAGTAACAGTAATCCAATAGAAGTAGTATCAAGTAGTCAAATCCTAGTAGCCATAGTTTTATGCCCATGGTAGGGTCAATAATAATAACAATAATCATAGTAGAAGGAATATCATTAATCAGGTCCCAGTAGCAATGATTTTACACCCATGGTAGAGCTAGTAACTGTCATAGTATTCTTTGTATTTTCTCTTTTGAAAAAACGAGACCTCTTCTCATTAAAACCAGAAATATTTGTAACAGACAATTCTATGACACATACCAACATAGAGTTGTATGATTACTTCATTTCTTTGGTTACAACAGACAAAATACATAATGGATAGATTTCAATATCAAACACATCCTCTGTGCGCTCTAGTGCATCTTGTGCCAATTGATGAGCTGCCTTGTTTGTTTCTCGGAAGACATGTGAAATACTCCATCTAGTACACAAATTTAGAATTGTCCTTGCATCTCCAATGAGGCATCCTCCCATGCGCTAGTCCAAGCCTTGGTTTTGAATCAAGTCCACCACCTATTTAGAATCTCCTTCCAGGAATACCCGTTGCACTCCTATCTCTTTGATGAACACAACTACTAATAGCAAACCATAAGCCTCTACATCAAAAGGCCTTTCCTGGAATGGTCTTTGAGCAAGAAGAGCACCAACAACTTGGCCTGTGTGATCTCTAATTAAGACACCTATACCAATTTTTCCCTCCCCTAATTTAACAACTGTGTCCCAATTGACCTTAAAATGGTTCTCAGCTGGCTTTTTCCATTTTTGTGGTCTTGTAGGAGTCTTGATACTTACCTTCCCTGAGACTTGGGTGCTATCTTTGTATGAGGCAAGTTCTGCTAAGGCCTGTTGATAAACTCTAGTGGGATGCTTGAAGGCTTTACCATGAAGGATGTCATTCCTCCTATTCCAAATTCCCTTTAATGTGCCAGCCACTTCCTCGGGTTCTTTGGTGTTTGAAACCTCCACTAGAGTAGACCAAATGTCAAAAAATAAGTCACTATGGCATGTCATCTTCTGAACTTTCTTGCTACTTTGGTTCCAAACATCTTGAGCTGCTATACAACCCCATAAGGCATAACCCGATGTCTTAGGAGCCTGCTTACAGATAGTGCATGAGCTATCCTCCACAACTTTTCTTCTTTTTAAGTTAGCCAAGGTGGGGAGAGCCTTATTACATGCTCTCTAGATGAACATCCTAATTACTAGGATGGTCTTGAGCTTCCATACTTGTTGATCTTGAGGTCTACATGAAGGTTCCCCTTCAAGTTCCACTTTCATTGTCCTGTGGAGGGGGTACCCACTTTTAACTAAAAGTTGGCCATTGTTTTTGAACTGCCAAAACATTCTATCTCCTATGTCTCCTAGGCAAATGGGGATTGCTTTGATTGCCTCCATCTCTAGTAGAGAGAACAGTTCCTGAAGAAGAGAGTCCTTCCATGTTCTAAGGGTAGGGTCAATGAGATCACTATCATGTTCACACCAATAGTCCTTTTCTCGTGGGGTAAGGACCTTGTTGCAGGGAAAAGAAGGCATCCAACTATCTATCTAGATGTTCACACTTCGACCATTTCCTATTCTCCACAAAAATCCTTTCTTAAGAACCTCCAAGTCTGCATGAATACCTCTCTAGGCAAAGGAAGGTCTTGATCCCAGTTTTGCTTCTAATAGTCACTCTTGACCAAAATACTTATGCTTAAGGACCATAGCCACTAGAGAGGTTGGGTTCTATTGGATTCTCCAGCCATGTTTGGACAGTAGTGCAATATTGAAGCTCCTGAAGTCCCTAAAGCCAAGGCCTCCAGATTCTTTGCTATTGCTAAGCTATTTCCAATTAACCCATTGTATTTTGGAGGTGTCTTAATTGTAGCCCCACCAAAATTTTCTAAGTAATTGATTCCGTCTTCTCATGATTGATTATGGTAGTAGGAAGATTCCCATGGTATAGGTGGGAATTACCTGCAGGACAACTTTGACGAGGACTTCTTTCCTTGCACTAGAGAGGTGCTTAGTCTTTCAGTTTTCAATTCTAGCCCAGGTTCTATCAATGAGGGAATGGAAGGCTATAATTTTTCTTCTCCCCACACCTGCAGGAAGCCCCAAGTATCTCTCAAAAGATCCAATTGTTTTGACTCCTGCCAGTAGCTGTATTTGATCCTTGGATTCCTTCTTTGTGTTCTTGCTAAAAAATACTGAGGATTTCTCTTTGTTGAGTACCTGTCCTTAGGCCTTTTCATATATAGCTAGGGTATCAAGCAAGTTAGAGAGTTCCCTAGGAGTTGCTCGGCAAAAGAGGAGACTGCCATTTGCAAAGAAAAGCTGATTCACAGTTATAGGCCTCTACCTATTTGGACAGGTGTAATGGCTTTGCACTGCTTAGCTCGTTTAAGTAAAGATGTGAGGGCCTCAGCACACATGATTAATATGTAAGGGGACATAGGATCACCTTGTTGAAGTCCCTTTGAGGGAAAGAACTTTTGTTATGGCTCCCCATTAACAAGGATTGAATAAGAGATAGAGGTAAGGCAATTTTGAATGAGATTGATCCATTGGAGAGGGAACCCCATTATGAACATGACTGCTTTCACAAACCCCCACTCTACCCTATCGTAAGCATTGTTCATGTCTAATTTAAGAGCCATACACCCTCTCCTGCCTTTCATTCTAGTGCTCATGGAGTGAAGAGCCTTATAAGCAACTAACACATTGTCTGAGATGAGCCTGCCAGGAACAAAGACGCTTTGATTGAGGGAAATGAGATCGGGGAGGATGGTTTTTAGCCTGTTTGCAAGAGTTTTTGACGTTATTTTATACAATACATTGCATAAGCTGATGGGTTTTTATTCAATCACTTTTTTGGGACATTTGACTTTGGGGATTAGGAAGATAAGAGTGTCATTTACCTTTGTTAACGAGCCACCTTGGTTGAGGACATGAAGAGCAAACTAGCACACCTCCTCACCTATTACCTTCCAATGCTTCTGGTAAAAATAGGTTGGGAATCCATCAAGTCCAAGGGAACCTAATGGATTCATTTGAACAACAGCTGCATGAATCTCTTCTCGAGTGAAAGGGGTATGAAGCCAGGCTTTCATCTCAATAACTAGTGTAGTTTCCAAAGCATACAAGCATTCCTTAAAGTTAAAGGGAGAGGAGGTGGTAAAAAGGGATGAGAAGAAACCTATAAATGCATCACCAATGTTTTCCTGCTTAGTCATCACACTCCCTTGTGGATCCTCAACACTGCTGATTGTATTTATTTTCCTTCTCTGATTGGCCTGCAAATGAAAGTAGGTGGTGTTTCTATCTCCAACTTTCATCCAATGTTGCTTTGCTCTTTGGCGCCATTTCATCTCATCTGTTGTCATTGAGAGCTCTATACCCTTTTGCAATTGTTCCATTTGTGTTATATGGTTCCTTGTGCCTGTCTCTTGAAGGTGGCTAATTCTTTCCAGTGCCTAGTTGATATTTTTGTGATTATGCATTTTTTCTTTCTGGTTTCATTGCAGCTGACCCTTTTGGCAATATTCCAATTTCTGTCTCATTGAGTTGGCTCCTTCATCTCCCATGCTAGCTCCCTTCCATGAATTTTCCACTATTTTCTGGCATTCCTCTTTTAAGTCCCAAGCAGCCTTGTATCTAAAACATCCTACTCTCTGTCTTCTCCCATTGCTTGGTTTCTATTTATTGATATAGAGGGGAGAGTGATCTGATTTAATGGCAGCTAGAGCACATGAGGTAGAGCTGAATAGCTCATGCCGTTCCTTATTGGCCATTGCTCTATCTATTCTTTCCTTGGTAAACTCCCTTCCACTACTATTGTTAGACCAGGTAAATTGTTGACCATGGGAATGAAGATCATGAAGACCACATAACTCAACTTCCTTCCTAAAATCTTCTATTCGTTGATGAGGTCTACTAGCAGCCTCTTGTTTTTCTTTTTGATGCAAGATTTCACTAAATCTCCTACACACATCCATGCCATGGGCGAGGGAGGTTTTAACATCTCTATTAAGTCCCAGCTACTTTTTCTTTTTGCTATTTCTGGGTGCCCATAAAACCCTATGAACTGCCATGTGTACCCATTGTCCCCTTCCTTAATTAAAGCACTGATATGCCAACGAGTGTAGCTGATAATTCTAACATCCCAGTCTACCTTCCACAATAGGGCAATCCCACCACTAAGTCCCATGTTGTCTAGTACAAAATAGCCATCTAATTTCAGAGTTCTTGTTACATTCTCTAGTTTTTGTTTCCTAGCTCTAGTTTCCTCAAGAAAGACTTGGAAGGGGCACTTTTCCTTAGCTAGTGTTCTAAGGATCCAAATTGACTGAGGGTTACCAAGCCCTTGGCAGTTCCAAACTAAGATGCTCATTGGTGGTGCATTGGTGGTGGTAGGGCTAGGAACCAGCCTCTGCCAATTGATTGTTGCTGCCATAGACTTTTCCTTGCCTTTTGCCTCTCTTGGTATTATGTTTAATCTCTTCATATTCTGTTTTACAGCCCCTCCTATTGCTTGGTTTTTGCGGGATATTTGTAATGTCACCCAATGCGTCCTTCCCATTGTTTCCCCCATGGGATTCCCCTCCTCAAGCATGCCTCTTCCACTTCCTGGTATTAGGGCCCTCATACCTAGTAGTTGGTTGTTTTCCATCCTCAGTGTTAGTTGACTTAATTTTGTCCTGACCCTCGTGTGTTCCCAGTGATCTATCTAGTTCAGTTCATGGGATTACCTTAACTAAGTTTCCTTTTTCACGATCAACTTTCATTCTTGTGTTACTCGTACAGAGTAGGGAGTTGTCTTTTGGGTTGCTCTTTTGTGAAGGCTTCGAGGCTAGTACCTGTCACCTTTTCAGTGCTTGAAAACTTCTCAATTGGGATTTGATTCGTTGCTCCTTGGTATCCGATTTTCAGCTTTCCCACTGAAGTCTCTTCCTCCATTTTCGCTGACATCTCCTGCTTGACAGCATGGTTGCTTGGCATGGGCTCTCTGTCACCTTAGTCCCTACCTACTTCCTGCTCTCCCCAGTGGTTGTTGCCACCGTTCTTGCCACCATTTGAATCACCACCTGCCCCACCCTTGGAACCACCATATTTATGGATCTTGAAGATATTTGTATGCACGGGTTGAGCTCGCAACCACGGGCCAAACTGTTGGGGGGCATGGTCTTCCCCTTGTTGCTCGTAACGTAGTTTGTTGCATTTCTTCCCCTTGTGGCAGAGAACTCTACAGTGAAAGCAAAAGTTCTGGAGTTGTTCATATTTGAAAGAGATCCAATGTTCTTGCTCTTCAAACAACATCCATTTTTCCCTAAGCAGAGGTTTGTGAAGGTCCACAGCCACCCTCACCCTTAAGCACCAACCCCATGCATGTCCATCTAGTTCTGCTTCAACTCGGATGATGACCTATGAAGGCTACAAATTGTGCTCCTACTTCCTCATTCATGGTGGCCAGTGGAAGATTGTGTAGTTGGACCCAGAATGGTTCGTAGCAAAACTGTACTCTGTTAATGGAAACTGTGTCATCAATATCTTGCAATGTTAGCAAGCTTCTATCGAAGAACCATGGTCTGCCACTAAGGACCTTTTCTTTGTCTTCAAGTTTCTGAAATTCTATTATGAAGCTTTGGTCACATATCTCTATGAAACTCACCCAAACTTCCAACCTCCACACTTGGGACATGGTGGTTCTAAAAGCCTTACTATTAATGGTCCTCTCCGACATAGCCCTACCCACGATGCAATGTTCTCCCTTCTTGTCCCTCTCCTTTGGCCCCTCCTATCTCACGTGGAAAGGAGCACTTTCTTCTGTTGTTAGCTACAATCTCTCCCATTGTTTAACCAAGTCCTCTTCCTCCATTGAAATATCAATCCCTATGAAAATTCTTACACAAACACTCACAGGAGGTGAGACCGTAAGCCTTAGTGGAAAAAACTAAGGCACTGGAGCCTCACTCTATCTCCCGAGAGAAGAGAAGGCACTCTCGTCACAGTATTCTTTGTAGAAGCAGTAATATCAGTAATCAGTTCCGAGTAGCAACATTTTTGCCTGTGGCAGGGTCAGTAATATTAACAATATTCTCAATAAAAGCAATATCAATAATCAGCTCCTAGTAGCCATGTTTTATGCTTGTGGTTGGGCCAGTAACAATTACAGTAATCTCATTATACCTTAAGGGGTTTTAGGATGCAACGCAATAATAGTAACAGTGGAAGTATCCGGCATATATATAGGGAAGTGAATACGGCGGCAGATCATTTGTCAAAGATGGTGCGAAAGGTGTATCGAGAATTTGGAGTGAATATGGTAGCTTGCCTCATCCTGTGAAGGGGTACATGCAAATCGATAAACTCGGTTTGCCTTATGTACGTCCATGTGAAATTGTGAAGCTAGCTAAAGGTTTGGACTTGGAGCATATGCAAGATGAATTGATTGGCTTTCTCAATCTTTGCTGTCATTTGCGATGGCTGCAGTTTTTTTTTTTTTCCTAGAAAGTTAATGCTTTATTTTGATGATTGGGTTTGGTCTTTTATGTCTATTTATAATTCCTAAGTACGGTCTATTTCTAATCACGATTTTCCTCCATCAAAGTGAGGGTTATTAATAAATTGAAGTCCCATCCTTTTCATTAATTAAAAAAAAAAAAGTAACAATGCAAGTATATGAATATATCTTGTAACTAAAAAGTTAGTATGAACTACTTTACGAATGGTGTAACATGGAGGAGGAGGATATCAATCATGCACTACTTTACTGTCTTAGACTCAAGTTTGTACCATTCTCTCAATTAAGCTTCCTATAGGAAAATGCAATACACCTTGATTTTTTTCATGTAGTGAATCAAGTAATTCGAAGAAATAAAGCTAGGGAATTAGAAAAACTGTTTTTATGTGCTTGGGGAATTTGGTATAGTAGAAACCAACTCATCTATGAGAATAAGAGGGTAGCTCCTGAATAGGTAGTTGATAATGCTATCTCAATTGCCAATGAGTATAAGTTTGTAGCAACATAATAGAAAAATGGAGTCAAAGATATTGGTGGTTGGATCCCTCCACCTGTTGGTACTCTAAAGTTGAATGTTGATGGAGACCTTTTTCATGACTTAAATAGATCTAGTGTGGGAATGATGCTTCGAGATGAGAATGGACAGGTCCTCTTTTGCTAGCAAACTAGAACATTCGATTGTTGATCCTCTGGAAATTGAATTACTAGCTTTGTTGAGGAGGTTTGCAGTTATGCCTTCCTTTGGGAATTCCCGAGCTTCAAGTAGAAAGTGATGTTTTGTTGGTGGTTCAAGAGATTACAAAAGAGAAGGGATTGATGTCTATCTGGGGAACTCTTGCAATTGAGATTAAGAATTTGTTAAATAGATTTCCTAAGGTTGTAGTACAACATAGAGGCCGTATGGTCAACACAACAGCCGATTGTTTGGCTAAGTATTCTTGGCATCTACATGACTTAATGTTTTGGTGGAACTCTCTCCTGAGCTTGTTTCCCATATCATTGAGCATGATGCCATGCTATAGTTATTTCCTGATAAATGAAGTTCTTTGTTTTCTATATATATATATATATATAAAGCATAGAAAATTGATTTCGTAGTTCATAAGTAGAAATACATTGGCATGTAAGAATAGCTCATGCCTATATCATTTTTCACAAAATATCTAATTTAGTGTTTAATAGAGAATATAGTGCTGTAAAAATCACCGAGATGTTTTTCTTAGTAAAACATGCAATTTTCTCAAACTCAACCTTAGTTAGTTTTGGGAAAGTTGAGTAATGGGGTGCTATGTTGATACTATACAACGAGGTGCCACTGGTGGGGAAAGACTGTGTGATGCAATGGGCATGGCTTGAATCAAAGAGGGATGAGAGAGAGAGAGAGAGAGAGAGAGAGGAGAGGAAATAGTAGAGAGAGAAAGAGAAAGAGTGATGGATAGAGAGACAGAGGGAGGAAGACTTAGGCTTGTGTTTGTTTTTTTCCTAACAAAAGGAGAAGGACTTTAGGCTTTGGGCTAGGTTGTAAGAGCTATATTTATGAAAATATTGTTAGGAGCTTGGGGAGGCCCAGCTATTGTGATTTCAAATTCCTATTGACACATACGCATATTAACAAACTAACAATCAATTTACATAATATGAAGCATTCTAGTATATATGGATCTTGAATTTGTACACTTACACAGCACAACCTTTACAAAGACTCCTACTGTAGATTAAACTATAAGGCCCCGTTTGGTTACACAGATGAGATGAGATGAGATGTTTTAAATAGTAATGAATAAAATATTGTTATAATATAATTTTGTAATATTAATTTTGTATTGGGATTTGAATAAGTAAAATTGTTTATTATATTTTGTATGAGGATTTGAAAAAATTGTAATGATGAGTTGAGATGAGATGAGATGAGTTTTTTGGTTTTGTGTAACCAAAAGAGAAGGAAATGGACAAAAAGAATCTTAATTTCATTTACAAAGATGTACACTTAAATAGACGAAAGAAGAGAAATTATGGCCTAAAATGTAGAGATTGCAGCATAAAGAATGAATCTATACATCAAATAAAAAGATAAATATGAAAACACAGAGTACATCATGTTATTCCTTTAGTAACGGTAGTAACAATGAGTTGGTCTTTAATTTCTTGATTTGTGGCTTCAATCTGGCATGATGCAAAGATACTGATGAACTGGAATTGTTAGAAGATGTTTGGCTAATAGCCCTTCGCAAGCTAATGGCTGGGGGAGGTAACAAATTATTAGCTTGTCACAAAGGAGGAGGAAACGAGTAGTAGTAAGTGCCTTAGTGAAATATCAGCATGTTGAATATCCTTCTTCAATACCTTTTCTCTAATGAATCAGAAATCCACTTAAATGTGCTTGGTTCTAGCATGAAATATTGTGTTTGAGGCAAGTGAGATGGCTCCCAAATTGTCATACCAAACTATCGGGGCCGAAGGAAGGAAAAATTGCAAGTCACGAAGGAGCATTGTGAACCAATAGACTTTAGTTGTTGCATGAGCTAAGGACCTAGATTCTGCTTCAGTACTGCTATCCGAGATAATTGGTTGTTTCTTGGCACTTCAAGAAATTAGACAGGGACAAAGATATATGCCAAAACTACTAGTTGATCTTCTATCACCTATAGAACCAACCTAATATGAGTCACAAAAGGCTGTGAGTGCACTGGCGGGTTTTTTGGGGTTGATTGGATATTAAAGGAAGTTTATATGACATTATGGCATCATAGCTACTCTACTAATAGCTTTATTGAAGAAGGAAGCTTTTAAGTGATCTGATAAACAACCAAGGCAATTGATTAGCTTAAACTAACACAACCTCTTGTTTTGTCATTACCTGATTTTACTCAAACATTTATAATTGAATGTGTTGTGTGTGCTAAGGGTGTAGGGGTTGTATTGATGCAGGGACAAAGACCCTTGGCTTTTTTAAGCCAAGCTTTGAAGGGGAAGAATCTACAAATATCAACCTATGATAAGGATTTTCTAGCTTTAGTTTTGGTAGTTAATAAGTGGAGGCCTTACATGCTTGGAGGCTCTTTCATTATTAGAACTGACCACCATAGCTTGAAGTACTTGTTGGAGCAAAAGATTGGCACACCTGCTCAGCAAAAATCGTTGTCCAAGCTGCTGGGTTATGATTTTTCTTTTGAGTACAAGAATAGGGTGGAGAACAAGGTGGTAGATGCCTTGCCTATAAGAGGTTAAGATGAAGGTGGTGAAGTCTAATTAGCCATAAATGTTCCTAATCCTACTTGGTTATAGGGGATAAAAAGAGCATATGCTGAAGATCGAGTAGTTAAGCAACAATTTATTGTTTTGTAGTAGAATGCTTCAGCAAGCACAACTTTTTCTCTAAGATGGGGTGTTTTGTTCAAAAAAGGGAGGATTTATATTCCTGACTGTGCAAAGTTGAAAGTCAGAATATTACGTTTTATACATGCAAGTCCTAGTGCAGGTCACTCAGGATTTCATAAGTCCCTACATCGAGCAAGGTTTGATTTCTATTTCCTTGGAATGAAAGCTGAAATCAAGAGGTTTATAAAGAAGTGTGAGGTCTGTCCAAAGAAAAAAGTTGTGAATGTACATCCAGTTGGGTTACTTCCACCTTTACCAATTCCTCAACAAGTCTAGACAAATATATCTATGGACCTTGTGGAGGGTTTACCTGTATTTAAGAGCTATTCAGTTATTATGGTGGCTATTGATAGATTTTCTAAGTATGCTTATTTCTTAGATAAAGTAGCTAAAGTGGCTTCCATATTTTTAGATAATATTTTTAAGCTACATGGTATGTCTAAAATCATTGTATATGATAGAGGTTCCATTTTCACCAACTCCTTTTGGAGGGAATTCTTTAAACTGCAAGGGGTGAATCTGTCTTATTCCTTAGCTTACCATCCTCAAAGTGATGGCCAAACTGAAGCTGTAAACAAGTGTTTGAAACACTTTTTAAGGTGTTTTTAGGTGATAAACTGAGGCAGTTGTATGAATGGTTGCCTTTGGCTGAATCATGGTATAATACCAACTGTCATGCCTCTACTAAGCTCACACCATATGAGGCAATTTATGGAGTACCACCCACTCATATACAAGCATATATTCCAGGGCTCTCACTTAATCAAGTTGTGGAATAGTTATTGAAGACCCGGGAGTAGATAGTGGATACATTGAAGAACAATTAAGTATTGGCACAAGAAAGAATGAAGTTTCAATTTGACAAATAACATATTGAAAGATTTTTTGTAGTGGGGGATTGTGTTTATTTGAGGCTCCGGCCTTATAGACAAAGGTCTTTAGCAGTGAGAAAAAATTTGAAGTTGTCATGACCTAGATTCTTTGGCCCTTTTCAAATACTGGAGAGAATTGGATAAGTGGCTTATAAGCTTGAATTGCGACCATAGTCTCAATTGCACCCTGTGTTTCATGTCTCTTGTTTGAAGAAGAAGGTAGGTCAGCATGTCTTTCCTCTCTCAACCTTACCTCTAGTAGATGGCCAAGTTGAGATTATGCCTAAGCCTCAGGCCATCCTACAACACCGCAGCATGAAAGTTCACAATAGAACCATGGTTGAAGTTCTAGTATAATGGCAAGGGGCTGATATTGAATAGACTACTTGGGAACCCTATTGGCAACTGAAGTAGAAGTTTCCTTACCTTGTGGGCAAGGTGCTTTGAAGGGGAGGGGTATGTAATGGTTCAAGACAGCGGTATTGAAGGTGAAGGTATGGTAGTCGTGGAAGGAAGTGATTGCTTGGGAAGGGAAACTGACAATTTTGTTAGTTGATGTTATTGTAATACGATGTCGTATACGTTAGATTGTTTGTTGTCGTTTTGGGTTGAGTTTTAATTGGAATGCAAGTGAATAAGTAGAACGTTGTCATTTAGTCTAGTGGAATAAGTGAAGTATTTTTTATTTTTTTAGAAGAAGACAGTACCTCAATTTTATTGATAATTCTCATTTATGGCGGAAGAAAACCGTGGTAGCAACTATATACCCAAGGGTTACATATATTCAAAAACAACCAAACCCAAGTGTCAAAAACCACTATAAAATCCCAAAAAAAAAAAACATTACACCTATTAAAAAATCAAGCCTATAAGAAATAAAAGAAATAACACCAAAGCCAAGCAGCTCAAAACAAACGTGTAAAACAGAAGAAACGACGTCACAAGCATTAGACTAGGCGTAAATTAGGCAATCCACTACGACCCGATCTAAAAAATTCCTTCAACCATTTGGATATTTCTTGGAGTAATCTCTTGATTACAACCACGACTGCCCAGTTTTGCAAGCCAATCAGCAGCTGAGTTCCCTTCCCTAAAAAAATGTTGATACTGAACGTTCATCGGCAGAATAATACTAAGAATTTCCTCCCAATACTCCATTACATCTGTCGTCCTTTAGCCCATTCACAAGCAATAGCGAGTCCATCTCAAGAACAACATTAAGGAAACCACAAGACAAGAACCAGCGCAATCCGAATAGCAAAGCCAGCAGCTCTGCCTTATTATTTGAGCCAAAACCTGTGTACTTTGCAAATGCAAACAACAAAGTTCCCTAATTGCTTCGTAACACCCCACCAACACCTGATTCACCTAGATTATTACAACTACTTCCATCCACGTTTAACTTCAACCACCCTGGATTGAGCTTCACCCAAGAAACTACACAAACCTGGTGATCTAGCAGGAGCAATAGGCAAGTTCAAGTCGTTGAGAATAGCTGTATCCCAATGGTGCAAGTTATCAAAACCTCTCAATGTACTTCCAACTGAACTAAACTAATATTTAACCAACCTCCATAAAACATCAAATGGAATCTTTTGGCCTTCCAAACGCGCAGAACAATGCCAAGATCACAAACTCCAAGTCAAAATTACTGGGGCAAGCTCAATCAAGTTTCCGACTTGGGAAACTTTTTTTGTTCTTCTAAACCATGCTTCCATTGACTTAGCCCAAGAGCGATTTTCCACATAAGGAATACCCAAAAAATTAGAGTGGGTCTTCCAAAGCTTAGAGGCTATTCTTCCCCCATATAAAACATGATTTAAGTCTTCGAGAGTGCCCTCTTCACAACATTCACATTCAGACACCATAGGGATACCTATGCTCCGAATACGGTCATCTACACTCAAGCTTTGTGAAAAGGCTTCGACAATGCTACCGAAAATTTCTTAGGCAAAGCAGCATGCCATATCCACTCTGACCATTGCCGTTTTGGAGCAATAACACGGACCAAATCCCAAGCATACCAAGACTTGGGATTGGTAGGGAATGGCTTAGAGGTGTTTATGAAGCTAGTGGAAGTGAGGGTTGGCCGTGGGTGGCAGCGAAAACGGCGGTAGAAGGCCAAAACACCCAAAATGGAAAGTGAGCTCGTGGGGGTTGCTCCGGCGATGGATCGGAGCCGGAAATGGGTGGTTTAGGATGGCAAGGAGTCGATGATGAAGTGGTGAAGAGGTGGTGGCCGGAGGTGGAGCGACGGCGGCGTTGAAGGGAAAATAGGCCGCAGCTTGGAGTGGCGATTCCGACTTAACAGCGGCTCGGATGGAGGTAAACTTGGTGGGGAGGTTCACCTGTTGGAGGGGAGTCGATTGGTGGGGGTGGTGCACCGCACGGTGGTGGCCGGCGGTAGCTCTGGGCGGCACACAAAAACGACGGAGAAGGGGAGAGAGAGAGAGAGAGAGAGAGAGAGAGAGAGAGAGAGAGAGAGAGAGAGAGAGAGAGAGAGAGAGAGAGAGAGAGAGAGAGAGAGAGAGAGTTCGCACGGGGAGGGGCCGGAAGAAAGAGAAAGAAAAGAAAGAAAAAGAAGAAAAAGAGAAAGGAAGAAAGAGAAAAAGAGAAAAGAAAAGATGGGAAAAAAATGAGGTCCAGATCCTCACCTCTGGAGTCAAAAACTGATCCAACGAAAACAACTTTAAAAGCTATAAATCAAAGAAAATAATTTAAACACAACATAACGCTAAATTATAATAAATAACTAGTAAAAACTAACAACTAAATTTTAAATAAAAAAAGAGCTAAAATAAATTAAACAACAATTTAAACTCAAAACAATAAATAAATCCAATTAAAATCTGATAATTTAAAATAAAAGAACCAATATTTAATTAAATTAAAATACTCATTCAGTGAAAATACACGTAAAAACGGGATATCACATCCTGCCCCCCTTAAAATAAATTCCGTCCTCGAAATTTGCAAGATCAAATGCTAACATTAAAGCAAGCCATAAGATTCCACTAAGACCAAGTTTAAGAAACATACCATCATTAACACCCAAACAATTAAGGATATATCTCTCTCATGTCTACTCCTATAGGCGATTCCATCATACCTACACTAGTCTCCGAGTGACCATCACATGGCAACTATGTAATCTGAAATCTCCACTTCCACAAGAACCTTAATACAACACCCAGTAAATTCTAATGGTTATTATCTTCGTGCCATAAACTGTGTTCATCTCAATCGACTGCTATGCTAAAAAAAAGACTATGTCCTCATAAATCAACACCATTGAGTACAAGCTAACTCAACACCTGAAAATAAGAAAATCATTTACCCCACTTCGATAGAAAATAAAATACCTCCAAAAACCACGAATTATCTTTCTCCTCATTTGGTTCTTGCTACCTTAATCAAAATCAACATTCCGCAAAAATACATCCCTTGATTGATGACAGAAATCAATACCAATCAACATTAACACCTCAAATTGAAAACACGTAACATCATACCAAAATGCACCTATCTCTTCTAAAGATAAGGAACGTATTCAAAAAGCCTCAAGTCCTTCCCATCCAACTAATGAAGCACCTATAACTCCAACCCAACAACTTATACTTTCAAGATCACCTAAATTCTGAATATTGTCTAATTTAGAGATGACTAAATTCACTACGAACCACGATTGAATTCACCATAACCTTAATGAACCCTTCTTGGAAACTCGCTTACCAACTTCTATTCTCATAACCCTAGTATTAGCACGACTATTTCCTTCAATTGCATACAACATTAAATATCAAGATAGGCCATGTTGTTCAAATCTCCAATCCACCAAAACTATTGCACTACACTCCTGAATCCTACTGCTTATTACCTCACATATCTGATTAGGCTAATCACCGTTGATGCCTAAGCTTCCACTTTGAAGATTTTATTATCCACCACACATGGCGACCCAACAATCTCTTTTCAAGTTAAATAATAATGTCTATAATTCTCCCAACTGGACACTCAAACTCCAAAGGAAAGTATAGTTTCAAAATTTAAATTCCTATGCGACCTTAAGTCACAATTAATTCTTGAAGATAATCTCAACAATTAATACCAACCATCACTCCAATTGGTAACCCGCTTCAACTGTACACTCCGATCAACTCACCAATAACTCAAAGTTAAGATCCCTTGAATTTAATACTATCATATCTAATCCACTTTAGTACCCACCAAAACCACTTCTCTCAAGCCAAAATGAGACTAGGATTTGTACTCTCCGAAATCCATACACACTCACCACCACTATAAATGGATCTCATGTACCCTTAGCTAAGACCAATAATCATTCCAACGTATAAGTGATCCATTACTTCCATTTCAAACATCCGTACATATATCCTCGAAATAAACAAAATTCATTTCCCAAAACCTGCACCATCTATTATCCTTAAACTTGATATGGATCAATCCTAAAACCTACTACTAAAACTTCAAGCTATAACATTTATTTTCCCTAATTTGATACAAATCATTAATCCTCAGATAATTACACAAACTAAATCAATACCTTCATTCCCCAAATAAATATTCTCCTTAAAAAAAAAATTCCTATATTTATCATTCAACCATGATCAACCCCATTTTTGTGGTTACAACCTAATCAATCTCCAAAGTATATCAAGCTCGCGCACCAAGTCTGTGAAACTAAAACTCAAATCTTATCACACTTTAATCCATCAATTCTGCGAATTCTAAAACTTTAAATTATACAAGCATCATTTTATGAAATCCTCACGTTCATTGACCTTAAACCTAAAACATCACCTTATAAAGTTTGTAAATTCTAAAATCCCAATGTTATCAAACTATTTATCAAAGTCGGCAAAATCTAAAACTTCTAAATTAAGTAATCATTCAAATGCTTATTGAACCTACCACCTTAAATCCCATAAACTTATTCTTGAAGTTCGTTGAACTTACAATTCCCTTCTCCATAGACTAATACATAAATTCTACAGAACTTCGAACTTCAATCATCTTAAGTGACCTAAAGCTAATTCCCCTCCTTACTCGCAACTTGCATTCCTACTCCCAAGAGATCGCCTAAACCATGTCGTTCCCTTCTAACCACAATATTATAAAAGTAACCCACCTCGATAAAAATTCAAACCTACTACACTAAGTATTCATTCCTACAAACGACATTCTCGATAGTACCATCCTCTTGCCATAGCATAATCCTCAACCCCACTTTTTAACTTCGGTCAAAACAAACAAAATAACTTAAAATAAAATAAATAAAATAACATACATTGAAATAAATAAAAGAAATAAAACAACATACTTGCAATTCAAATTAAATCAAATCAAACCAAATCAAATGGAATAAAATAAAATAAATTCAAATCAAATCAAATCGAATCAAGTTAAATAAAAACAATTCAAATTAAATAAACAAAATAATTTCAACTCAACTTTTTAAAACTTTCTGGTACTCTACCAATGGGACATATGGTTTTACCCAGAACCGAACTGCTCTGATACCATCTGTGACGCCCCCAACTCCCACGTACTGACATGTGGAAATCGAGATGTCGGGATGATGACAACACGGGTCATACATCTCATCGCCAAGTGCCAAGTGTGTGTACATGGAACATGTGTACAAATAAACCACGCGGCGGATAATAAATGTCTTACAACAAAGTACTAGAATTTTATTTAAATACAAACTAGCTTAAAACACACGTAACAAAATATTACAAGTTCAATATTGTTTCAAATACCAATTACATACCATAAAAACAAATAAAGATATTATCCAAAGGTAAATCAATTCCAAGCCAATACTCTGGCAGAGCCACCTCCTCGGGCTTAGCCTCCTCCTCATCAACCTCTGCATCAAAATCTATAGTACCAAAAATGATGTTGCAGGTAAGTAATAATCCAAACAAATCTCAAGATAAAAATATATCCATGCCACAACAATATGCATGAACATGATGCCATATGCATATGTCCCAAAAATCCACATTTTCCACACACACCAAAAATCCCTTTTTTGGCCCAAAACATTTCCTTTAAACATATTCTCGCCATTATCCCAGATAATGGCCCAAAAACCAATCTCACCATTTTCCCAGAAAATGACCCATTAACCATACCATCAGAGCACTATAGGCGGGAATCGCAGGCGGGACTCTACCACCATCCCTACTCACCACCATCCCTACGCGTGCACCATAGGCAGGAATCACAGGCGGGACTCTACCACCATCCTTGCTTACCACCATCCTTACGCCGCGTGCACCATAGGTGGGAATCGCAAGCGGGACTCTACCACCATCCCTACACGTACCTCTGACTCAAACCAATCAATCCAATCGTTGACATATACCAAAAAAATATTTCTCGCTTGAAAACCCAGTTTTCAAGTTCCATCACATATACATGAATGCAATTACACGAAAACTTAGTTTTCCTTTTCAAACATGAACATGCGTGCACTATGCAATGCAAACATCAAAACACCAGATATCCAATAAATCTCAACGTCAACCAAAACATAATTAACTTCATCCTCAAATCCATCCGACCCTCGACTTTTCAGATTTAGTCCGGAATCACCAACCAGTCACAATTTTATTGTTAAAGAAAAAATAGATTTTAATCTAAAGAAAGTTTGGAAAATACTTACAGCGCTTTATGATAATTTTCGATGGATTAATGAGCTACAAACGACGAAAAAAAAGCAACGTAACAGTGTAAAAACACTGTGGCCGTTGGTTGTAAAATACCCACTTTTGATTGGGGACGAACCAAGACTTGGGATTGGTAGGGAATGATTTAGATGTGTTTATGAAACTAATGGAAGTGAGGGTTGGTCGTGGGTGGCTGTGAAAACGGCGGTAGAAGGCAAAAATACCCAAAACGGAAAGTGAGCTAGTGGGGGTTGCTCCGGCTACAGATCGAATTCGGAAGTGGGTAGTTTAGGACGGCAAGGAGTTGATTATGAAGTGGTGAAGAGGTGGTGGCCGGAGGTGGAGCGACGACAGTGTTAGAGGGAAACTTGGTGGGGATTTCGGCTTAACGGTAGCTCGGATGAAGGTGAAATTTGGTGGGGAGGTTCACCAGTCGGAGGGGAGTCGAATGGTGGGGGTGATGCACCGCACGGCGGCAGTCGGCGACGGCTTTGGGCGGCATGAAAAAATGATGAAGAGAGAGAGAGAGAGAGAGAGAGAGAGAGAGAGAGAGAGAGAGAGAGAGAGAGAGAGAGAGAGAGAGAGAGTCGCACGGGGAGGGGCCGGAAGAAAGAGAAAGAAAAGAAAGAAAAAGAAGGAAAAGAGAAAGAAGAAAAGAAAACGAGAAAAGAAAAGATGGGGGAAAAGAAATGAGGTCCAATCATTACCTCTGGAGTCCAAAAACTGATCCAGCGAAAACAACTTTAAAAGCTATATATCAAAGAAAATAATTTAAATACAACATAACGCTAAATTATAATAAATAACTAGTAAAAACTAACAACTAAATTTTAAATCAAAAAACGAGCTCAAATAAATTAAACAACAATTTAAACTCAAAACAATAAATAAATCCAATTAAAATCTGATAATTTAAAATAAAAGAACCACTATTTAATTAAATTAAAATACTCTTTCAGTGAAAATACACATAAAAATGGGATATCACAGCAGCCGACTTAAATTTCCTACATCGAACACATGATGTGGCGAACCCGATCTGGGCACCACATCATGGTTCTCAGTTTGGATGAAACCCTCTCATTCGATTTCCCTCCACTAAAATTGCTTCCTCTTCCCATGCCCGATTTCATCCACCGAAAGCCTTCCTCTCTCATGCTTCTCTGTCTCACTCTCTCTCGTGTTCCTTTCTCCCGTGGTCCTCTCTCTCCCTCTGTACTCCTCTCTATTGCTTCTCTCTGTTATTCTAGGGCAATGTCCGTCCCCTGCAAACTCCAGTCGACGTCGAAGAGAAGATGTCCCTGCATCCAAATCTGCAACCCTGCCAATGTAAGTCTCCGACTAAAACCTGGTTTTAGGTTCCCCAGTACAGTAATGAGGTAAATATCTCCCCCTATCTCCTCTCCAATATGAATCTGGGCCTTGGCAATGCCATAAAGGTTGTTTTATTTACTGATCCTGCAATTGCACTTTCGACATTTTACTCTCTGCGACTGACCCAAACACCCCCCCCAATGACACCTTATCTTATTGTTACCAATCCTAAATTCCATTTACTGTAATTCCTGATTCCAATATTTCTCACCCCACCCCCCTTCCCCTCGACTCCCCCTATTCCAATTTATCAATCTCTCATTTTATCTCCCCCTCTAAACCCTAGAATCTAAGTGTAATCATTTACACATTTTGATGATTTTTTCGAAGAATTTTTCAGATTGGGAGGGCGATTCTTGATAGACATGAAACGAGTGTTGGAGTCTCAGCCCAAGCCTGGTGATTCACTTAGTGGTGGGACTCGGGCCGAGATGACCCAGGCGAGTTCTTCTTATATTGAAGTTTCTAACACTACTAATAATGAGTTTAAGAGATTCAAAGGTTCTGTGGTGAATGGTTTACTTGTTTATACCAAAGTCTCGGTTTAATTGGTCCACTGGACTTTCCGAGAACGGCCATAATAAGCAATTGTGCAGCTCGGATGAGACCGAAATTAATGTGAATGCTTTGCTGTTCACTTGAGGAGGGATGTAATGGAAAAAAGGTCCAGATTGTACTTGGTGACAATCCGACTTGTAAAGGAAGAGGGCTTCTGAGTCATCCACCAAACGTGATTTATGGTGAGTCATCCGAATAGTCATCCTTCAGATTTACGATTCCTTTTTGCTGAGAAATTGCAAGAAAAGAACAAAGAGGATCAAATTGAATTGGCTTCCTTTATTGTGTTTAACGCTGCCTTTTTTTTCATTCCTTCTATCGATTTCTCATCGCTACTTAATGTGAACTTCCACTTGACTGGATATCGAAAGTGCTACTAGAATTTTTCTAAGCCTAGAAGTTAATACATTTTTTCATATATATTGATACAGCTTTGATATAGCTGAAGTGATCAAGAAAAATGGGCATCATAGAAAAAATCCAAGAAATCGAAGCCGAGATGACTCGGGCCAAAAGAAAAAAAAAATAACAACGGGTACTATTAATTGAATGCTTAGTGACTAATGATTCTGAGAGTTTTATCTAGGCTTGCTTTAATGTTATGTAGTTTGTCTTTCCCAGTTTTGGTTTGTTTTATTACTATTCTCCAAATTTCAGTCTTTGATATAATTTTCCTTTAAATATGCATACCCTTATTGAGATTATTAGTAATATTTTTTTACTTGATAAAATGTATTTTGTTCAATTCAATATGCAAAGTATCATCTTGGTAAAATGTATCTTGTTCAACTCGATATACAAGGTGGGATTGAGTACAGCCAGGCCCTGTGTGTATTGATTGGGAATTCTAATGTTTTTTCTTTTTGAATCTTAAATAAAATATGAGCTTTTTATTCCTTCTTTTTTAAAGCAGTCCTGGGAGCTCTTGGGTAATATCAATTAACAAAAATGTCCTGCTAAATTGTTTAAATTGTTTTTTTATTCATTCTTTTTTATTCAGTGCTTTGTTTAAATTGTTTCTTTGTAGGTTCTTGCAACTATAGCACGTCTTCTGTGCATTTTTTGGCTTTCAAGTTCTATTTGGCATTATAAAGGTAAAAAAACTAGATGAACGGGAGAGGTTGGTAACAGGAACTACTTAAGCCACCGGTAAGTGAATACCATTTCCTCTTCTTCTGGACAGTTGAAAAGTTGCATATGTGAGTGTCTGTAATGTGTGACCAAACACTACAAAAATTGACAGAATATAGAACATATAACCTACTTCCTTGTAGTCAACTTGTGAGCTTTATTTAACACATCAATTTTTGTGGTGGGAGGTGTTCACCCTAGGAAACAATGACATTATTTTTCATAATTAATTTCTGATATTCAGCAATGTTTATCTTTTTGTATGAATTTGTGTGTGCAAGTGGTGTTGGAAGTTATTGGATGGCAGAAGATCGTGGATATATGTAAGCCAAGGGCCTTATTGGAGAACTCATGTGAGCATGGATGATCCCATGTATAAGCTAGCAAGAAAGTGGACAAACGTGTTAATTTATTTCTGCATCATCTTTACCTTTTAGAAAGGCTTACAAGATTGGATTCTAAATCAAGTGAACTGAATTTGGAGCACCTATGGGTTCCCATGACAATCACCTTGGAGTTTGACCTCTCTGTGGTAGATTATGGTCGTCATATAGATATCAGGTCCCTCAACACCAGCAAGTTACTTTGTGGTCTTTCATTCTCAAGTCAGTTCATTATACTACTGAATAAAATTGTTTCAACCAAATAAACAGGTACCCAGTTGTGCTATTTCTACAAATCTTGAACTGTGGAACCATCATTGACTCAGCATTCTTTGCCATGGGAATAAGTTACTGAGAGTCCACCCACTATTATCTGTCATAAGCAACTGTTCCAATTGGGAGCTTATAAAATGAAGCTGATGATACATGCAATGATGAAGAAGTGCGAATTCTTTTTTACTGTCTCACTGCTGCATGACCAAATGTTATTTCTCATGTAATGTGTGTGGAAAAATAGATTGAAAATTGCTTGCCTTCTTTTGCATAAAAATACCACTGGTTACAATATTTGCAGCATACTTTTTTATATTTACTATTTTACATAAGTTACATGATATCCTTGCAGCATATTTATTCTTCAACAAATATTTAGTAGACACTAAATATAAAAAATTTACAGTGAAAATTATTGTTTTACAATGATAACTTGTGTCGTGCCTACTACAAGTTACATGATAAAAAGGTAAATATTACCCTTTTGCATCTCAGAGTGTTTGGGATTTTTGCAAGAAGCTGTTTGGTAATATATAGCCACATTCCACGTCTTGATCTGGCTGGTACCCTTTTTCCAGTCATGACTTATGAAAGTTTATTTACGTTTGTCTTGTAATATTTTCAGGTGGCTTTGATATGTGTTGGCCTTGAGAATTACTATAGCTGCTATATTTTGTGTTATTTGTCATAAGCAATTGTTCCAATTAGGAGTTTATAAAATGAAGTTGATGATACATGCAATGATGACGAAGTGTGAATTCTCTTTTACTGTCTCACCACTGCATGACCAAATCAGAAACTTCCTAATGGCTATTAGAATGTGCTTATGCATATTCATCGTTTTGTATAATCCGTCTTCTCATCTAGAAGTGTGAAGCATTTTATGGGTTACATTTTTATGCAATACCATAGAAACTGCTGTGAACTGTTTATATTTTATGGATCTTAACCTTACAACCAATTTGTTCCTTTGGTCGGGCTCAGTACAAGTCTAGAGTGCAAACGCTGCTCATATGAAGTTTTATGATCACCCAAGTCAGTTGTCCAATTATCATAAAAAAGCAAGAGCTTGAAGGAGCATGTCATGAGGGGTTCTTTACTCCCCCTTTTTTGAGAAAATGAGAGTGGGTCCCTTTACCCTCAATATAAGCAAGAGCGTATGGGGAGATTCAAACTTGTATTTAGGTTAGCTAAGATGTTCCATTTTTATTTTGACTTTTTACAACAATGATCCCAAAAGGACTCAAGTCTATTTTGACCTGTTGCCTTTAATCGAAAGTTGGTGGCCCATAAAGGATAGCTTTCAGCCCCCAACAAGGAGTTATATTTGTAATCAGTAACAGTTCTTCTTATATAACCATCTGTCTTCTTTTTCTATACCTTAATTTTCTTAATTTGTAATTTGTAACAATTCTTCTTAATTTTCCGTGCATAACGCATGTGTGGGACAACTGCTTATAGAAATTCTAATAACCAAAGGGATGAAGAACGTACAAACATTTCTGCCAAAATTGTAATAGTAAGAGACTTGCTTACGATGATCAAATGATTGAAATAGTTGAACATGTTTCAAGATTTGTGCCTCTAAGTACACTACAGTATCAATCATGATACTGGAAGTAGAGTTCGTAAAATAAAGCAATCAATTAGCAATCACACCCCTATATCTGATCTGCAGCTGTACAAGTTGCATCAAAGATTACTCTTAGCCAAGCCTATTATTCTGAAATCTGAAGTCCCTGATAACTGAAAATTACCATTCCAGGCTCATCCATCCCATGATATTGGATAGGCCTTTCTATCTTCTTTTCTAGATATGAACATAACGTCAAACTAAGCTTCAATATGATTACTTTTGGGCCTCTTTAAACTTTAAGAAACAAATGTTTGGACTCCAGCCACAAAATGATCAATTGAAAGCAACTTTACATTACAAGGAGATAAATTATCCAAGGAAAAGAGTTGCTGTAGATATAATCCTCATCCACAAAAACATTATAAACAATCTAGCCAAGTTTATCTACACGATCTGCCAATATTTATATCCACAAAAAATTCAAGTCTAGTCATATAATGCTCTGCCAAAAAATCAGCTATCTAGGTTTATCTACACAAGCTGCCAATATTTATATTCACAACAAGTTCCGTACAAGTCCAGTCACAAGATGTTGCCAAAAAATCATCTAGCCAAGTTTATCTACACAAGCTGCCAATATTTATATTCACGATGATCAAATTCCGTACAAGTCCACTCACACGATGTTGCCAAAAAATCATCGTCCCAAGTTTATCTACAGAAGCTGCCAATATTTATATCCACAAAAAATTCTGTCCAAGTCCAATCACACAATATTTTCATACGTTGTCTGATATAAGCACCTACCTCTATGTAATTGCATCGCATCGATATGGTCACACACCTGAAACAACATAAATAATATTCAATACCACATGCATAATAACTTTCAAAAATAGAGGTAGAAATAATTAGACCAATAAGAAAAACCTCACACCTCCTCATTGCCCGATGGCATCGGTTGTGTGACAGTGTTAAATTGAGATTTTGGATGCTCGTGCAATTGTGATTCATCATCAAATATTTTTCTGCAAGTCTAAATTCCCACAGAAAAAGAGACATATATTAGAATGGAATATATACAATGAAAACCAAAAAATCAAAGGCACCTGTTTCTTTTTTTTTGTTGCTCCCTTCTCCACAGCCGAAACCTTTCTTTTCGTCGGGGGTCTCCCTTTCCCAAGGACAACGTGAGGGCTTAATATTTTTTTTCCCTTGTTTGGAATGACATTTGCTTTAACCTTGGTTGAACTAGATTTTGATTCAAGTGTTAAGCTTTCAAATTTTTTCTCAAACTCATCTAAAACGCACAGAAATGCATTCACATGGTCATCACTTGAGGATACACGAGTCGCTAATTTCAAATATCTCTTCACCACAACCTCATATACCTTCATGCATCTGCATTGCTCCGCTGGTCATCATAATTACTTTTTATCAATGTATATCTCCTCTTCATGTTTTTTTTTTCCATCGATCAAACACATATTTTTCTGGCATCACCATAATATTCTTCATATTACATACCCTAAATGCATGCCTACAGAGAATGCCCCTTGCCTCAAACAACTGACACGTACATTTAATGTTGCACTCATCTTCATTATAGTAAACTGAGTATTTAAATGTTTTGATGTGGTCATCGATGGAAACTTGATCTAAAGCATCAAATGTGGATATACATCCATGCGTGCTCACGTGAGTGCAATTACACATAATCGTCCCCAACACTTCTTTTTGGACCTCCTTAAATTTAGCATTTGTATACACTGTTTGAAATTGTTTCTCAATGTCGGATGGGGATACGCATGGGATCGTTTGGTTAAGAGAATTGAAATCAACTGTCGCCTCGACCTCCACCTTCTTTCTAAGAGCATTATCAAATTGATCGACAAATTCTTTCAAAGTAGTACCAGAATGCACAAACCCGTCGAAAAAAGCATTCATACTTTCAGAACGCTTAGTTGTGCTCATACAAGCCCAAAATACACTTTTCAAATAAATCGGTACCCAGAAAGACCTCTCCTAGTATAACCCTTGCAACCGTGCATTAGAACCAAGATCATATTTCTGAAGTAGTTGCCCCCACTTGTCCTTAAATTATGCGCATGTTTGTGAATCATATATTGCACCCTGAATGCTAGACTTCAACCCTGAGTTGAATTGGGAGTAGGATCCTAATTTCTCTGGCAATTTCCTCATGATATGCCAGAGACAATATATATAACGACTGTTTGGAAATACAGTGGCAATAGCATTCTTCATTGCCCGATCTTGGTCAGTTATGATGGCTTTAGGCGCTTGACCATTCATGTACTTTAGCCATACTCGAAACAACCATACAAATGTACTTGTGTCCTCACTAGAAATCAAACCAACCCCTAACATAATTGATTGCCCATGATGGTTTATACCAACAAATGGAGCAAAAGGCATACCATACCTATTTGTTAGATACATCGTGTTGAATGTGATAACATCCCTGAAATACTCATATGCCACTCGACTTCAGGCATCAGCCCAGAACACATTTCGTAATCTTCCGTCATCATCCACATCAATAACAGAAACAAAACCATCATTAATCTCCCTCATTCTCTCGAAGTATTCACTAAGTGCTTCGCCACCCCCTTTACCCAGCCTTAAGTGTCTGGCTTTGTTAATAAAATTGTGACAATCTTTCTCTTGGTAGGCAAGATTCTCAAACCCTCCTGCATCAACAACTAGTGCCCCAAAGTTCTTGTTCATTCGAATATCTGCCCTGTCATTCAAATCAAGCATCCTTTGGCCGTATTCATCCAAATACTTGTGAGATCGAAAAAATCTAGACTTCTTCGGACTGATAGTACTATGATTGTGAGCGTTCTCAACAGTCGTCAAAACCCATACCCCATTCGCCAGTTTAGCATTTACCTTAGCATTACAACCCGTTTTAATTGTGGGTCGTGGCCTGGAGACATTATTGTGGCTGGGCACGTACTTGCCACCACGCGCACACCCAATTGTCACATATGTCACAGTCCCATCTACCTCTCTCTTTGTCCTAAAAGTCTTCACACCAAAATCCACTTGTTTGGCGTATCGTTTGAAATATGTCAGAAGCTTTTTCTCAGTGGAAAACTCCATACCAGATCTCGGTATTTCAACTCGTTCATCATCATTTGAGACATCCTTAGTCCCCTCAGCCTCCGTCTCTTTAATTACCTCGGATGAAGTTTCTGAGAGCATTGAAAAAGCATGGTTTGGCTTAGCATTTTTATAATACACATAGGATGTTAACACATTAGGTGATAAAATTTCATACTGTTAGTCCTTTCAACATCAACACTGTGACGCCCCCAAATTCCGCTTGGGATTGAACGGACATTTGAAGCGTCGAGACATGCAACACAAGGTTACCTGCCCCCGTTCATGACATATAAGATGCAATGTTCCTAACATGCATCTAGCATTATGCAATATTCGCAGCGGATAATTTTTTTTCTTTAGCAATACTATGCACCAAACTAAAAATATCCCAAATACTTGAAACATATTTCATACATAAAGGCATACTAAAAAGCCGTGATCACCACACTAGTCTAAAATATAATACGTACTCCACAGTTGTTGTGGCCCCACGTATTCTACATGTCACAATTGCTGTGTCTCATGTAGTGTATGCTCCACAGTTGTTGTGGCCCCATACTTCATGTAACATAAACTATAATACGTACTCCACAGTTGTTGTGGCCCCACGCATTATAAGTAACATAAATATAATACGTACTCCACAGTTGTTGTGGCCCCACGCATTATAAGTAACATAAATATAATACGTACTCCACAGTTGTTGTGGCCCCACGCATTATAAGTAACATAAAATATAATACGTACTCCACAGTTGTTGTGGCCCCACGCATTATAAGTAACATAAAATATAATACGTACTCCACAGTTGTTGTGGCCCCACGCATTATACGTAACATAAAATATAATACGTACTCCACAGTTGTTGTGGCCCCACGCATTATAAGTAACATAAAATATAATACGTACTCCACAGTTGTTGTGGCCCCACGTATTATACGTAACATAAAATATAATACGTACTCCACAGTTGTTGTGGCCCCACGTATTATACGTAACATAACATGTCTTATCTTTCTTAATGCATGAGATATTATTTAATATCATATACTTTTCTAACATGGCGTATGCTTGTAAATGGCACAATATGATTTAATCATAAACATTTAATGGCATACATGTATCATATGGCATACTTAACATGGCATACTTATAACATACAACATTGTATGACAGAAAAGATTGTGTAACAGATAAATATTCATGAGAGATTAAATCATACTTAACAGATAAACATGTAATGACATAGCATGACATGGCATATACGATAACATACATACATAAATTGTAGTTCCCTTACCCATCACACATACACAATAAACTGATAGTAAGTTAGAGGCTAACTTACCTCGATCGTCGCGTTCTATGAGAATAGAGTGCGAAACACGAGGAACTGCACAACAGCTGGAAGAGGAACACTCCAGTCCTTAAGATTTTCACTTCTGAACTCAATTGTCATATTATGAGCACTTGTAACACCACGGCAACTTGAGGTTTCACTATACTCTGAAGAGATAATTTGACTTCAGAAAGCCTTTGCACTAAAACAAGTTCATTAAAATTATCAATAATAACCAAACAAACAATTCCTTTCTCAATTCATATACTCTTAGTCATAGTCAACCACAAGATGACACCAGTCACCCCGGACTATAATCCATAACACCACTGCTTCGGGACACTGTCATACAGTTTCCCAACACTACACCAAACGCTCTACACTTCTCTGTTACGCCATCCAACCCTTCGTGACACGCCATCCGGTGTATCACGACCTAGTACAGAGTACACTCACGTGAACTCTCTTCCATTCACACTACAAAACCCATCACTGCGATACACGTCTCACGGTGCATCGCTACGCGACACGGAGTACGCGCTATGCGTAATCCTTTCGCTACAACATTCATCAACTCGATGCACATCACACGATGCATCGCCATACAACACGGAGTACACTTCACATGCACTCCCTTCATTCTACACCACACACACTACAGCGCACGTCGCACGGCGCGTCGCTGCATTACACAGAATACGCTACACGCGTATTCTCTTCACACAACCCGCCGTATCACATCTACGGCATCCATCTCACGCCTATACTTCACAGCACAGTCCACAAAATACACAATCAAACTCAACACTTCACAACCACACTTCGCTTCACAAATACGCAACGAACTCCACAAACACTAACTACACAATCTACAGCCAACCAAATCAACTATGTTAAACATAAATAACTAAAGATAGAGGGTTATACCATCGACGGGATAACCCGTGCGTCGCTCGCTGCTCGTCACGAACATGCGTCGGAGGAGCGTACGTGGCGGTACGGTGTCTGTCCACCACATAAAGTGGTAGTTTGGGCTTGAGAAAGGCTAGGCGTGGTCTTGGAAGACTCACGGTCGCCTCGTGGTGGTCAAAGGTGACGGAGCACGGCGGCATCACGCCGTGAACAGTAACTCCGAACGGTGAGCGGAGGAGACGCGAGGTAGCGAAAAGCCATAGAACTTCATGGAAGCTAGGGAAAGGTAGAGGAACATGTGGTGGAGCTGGGTGGCGAGGTGGTGGTCGGACGGTGGCTAACGGCGGCAGATCGGCCGTTTGAAACCATTTTTGGCCTTGGAGAGTGAGGGCTCTACGAAGCTCCGTTGGTCATGAAATTTCTTGGGGAGGTTCATGAGGATGAGAGGAACAAGATGGTGGTGGTGAAACACCACGGGTGGCCGTGTACGGCGGCGCACGGTGGTGAAACCGAACGGTTGTTTTTAAGAAACCCATATGAGAAAAGTGAGAGTTTGGGAAAAAGAAAGACATGGGGAGGAAGCCCTTGATGAGGTGAGTCCAATGGTGGTGCTTGGTGGTTAATTTGGCCGTGTATGGTGGTCCAAAAATGTGAAAAACCCCTAGAGACCCATATCTTTGAAGGGAGAAAGAGAGAGAATGAGAGGTCGGTTTAGTACACCACCGGCGTGGTTGTGCTCGCCGGAGGGAGAGGATGAGGCCGGAGTGGGAGGTGGGGTCCGGCGGCCGGAGGTGGCGCCGGCTGGGACCTTGAAACCGAACGGCCATGGTGGCTTCCTTCATTCCGTCGACCAAGAGAGAGAGAGGGAGAGAAAAAAGAAAATAAAAAGAAAAAGAGAAAAAGTGAAAAGAAAAAAGGTAGGGCCAGAGTATATCGCTTCAATTCTACATTTCGGGATCCTCAAATAAACCAACAGTGAGTTAAAACACTGATTAAAAACGCTTAAATGTTTTATTTTAAATAAAACACTTTAAATAAAACACTACGATGAATTAAGGTAGAATATTATTTTATAAACTAAAATTTATAAAATAATATTTCCTCATCATTATATAAAAATGATAAAGTACCGTTAATTAATCAAAGTGCATAAAACACTTAAATTTAAATAAGAATTTTCAACGTAAAATTAAACCTCTTAATATCTTAAAACAATTAAAATATTTAATCTAAATAAATATCCACAATTATAATATTTTCAGAGCTCATTAAATTATTATAATTGTGCTACTTTAAAAACAAGCTTATCTAATACTTTGAAATTCGATGGATAAGATCCGGGAAAACGCCATCGAGGTACAACGCTTAGGATAAAACTGTTCATGATTTTACAGCTGTCGGTGAAGAACAAATTACGTGATTTACGGAAAAGATAATCTATACGCGTGATTCCAGATGAGGGTAAAGACGAGAGAGATTGTGACTGTTGTCGGGAAAGAAACCAAAACGGATTGCCTTGTCGTCTACTATGCGTGAAAAGAAAAGAGAAGGGTGAGGAGATAAGACTAAATTTTAGCGGGCTGTTACAAACACTATTAGGCATAGTTGATGACTCACTTGCGAATTGGGGGGTCTTTTCAGTCGAATGGTTCAATTAGGCATGGTGTTAGTAACATTGAAACGGAATATTTTCAAAAAATAAAATAAAAGTCTTCTACGTGAACAATTTCTTGGAATCGTCTCAACTCCTCGGGATTACTTAATGGAGGGTTTGGCATAATCGGTCCAACAGGTGGTGGCATTGAGGAATGCTAGCAAATTGTTAGAGAGCCTCAAATGTACATACGAGAAATTTAAAAAATAAAAATAAAAATAAAAAGGACATCTACCTGGCCAGTCTCCCGAAATTGTCTCAACTCCTCCGAATTACTCGATAGAGGGTTTGGCATAATCGGTCCAACAGGTGGCATCAAGGGCTGCTGGCACATTGGTAGAGAGCCTCAAATGTACATACGAGAAATTTAAAAAATAAAACTAAAAATAAAAAGGACATCTACATGGCCAATCTCTTGAAATTGTCTCAACTCCTCCGAATTACTCGATGAAGGGTTTGGCATAATCGATCCAACAGGTGGCATCAAGGGATGCTGGCACATTGGTAGAGAGCCTCAAATGCACATCCAAGAAATTAAAAAAAAAAAAAAAAGAACATCTACCTGGCCAGTCTCTTGAAATCTTCTCAACTCTTCCGGACTACTCAACGGAGGGTATGGCATAATTGTTCCTAGATGTGGCGTATATGGATGCTGCATTTATGCACAGTGTTAGAATGACTCAAATGCACATATGCAAAATTTTCAAAAAAAATATTAAAAAGGACATCTACCTGGCTAGTCTCTTGAAATCTTCTCAATTCCTTCGGATTACTCAAATGAGGGTATGGCATAGTCAATCCAATAGGTGGCATCGATGGATGCTGCAATTAGGCCTTGTGTTAAAAAGCCTCGAATGAAAATACAAATTTTAAAAAAAAAATATAAAAGAGGGTATCTACCCGGCTACTCCAATGGTATAGATATGGATTTGAATTTGTGTTTGGTGTCATTGTAGTGAATTATGGCAATTAATTTATTTATTTATTGTTATATGTGATCTGACCCGTTTCTTAATGACATTGAATGAAATAAATATGGAGAAGATTCTGAAGTGGTGAAGTTTAATAGCGTGAGTTGGTGATCACGTGATCAGCACGTGACTCGTAAGCAGCATCAAGTGAAGTTAAACTTCAGCCGCAGGATCGGTACATGTGGAGCCATCTGTGTCACCATATATATGTATCTCTATGGGTCTTTCAGAAGACCTAATTTCATTTGTGTATTTCTTCAGCCGATTGAGAGAGAGCCTTCGAGAGAGAGAGCAGTGAGGAGAAACTAGGGTTTCACTGTTGTGAAGAAATCTGTGCGATTTTACAGTGAGATGAGAGATTTGTAAATCTTTGAGTGTTTCTGAGGCTTCTTTGTGAAGGACACTGATTATCAATAAAGATCTGAGGCCATTCCTGCCGTGGACGTAGACCATTAGGGTCGAACCACGTAAATCGGTTGTGTTGATTCTTTCTTGCTTATTTTCTTGCTTATTTCTATCATTTCTATCATTTCTTTATTCCTTTGATTATTGATCTTGCTACGGTTTAGTTTCTTGATAATTTGTTCTATTATAATCTGTAGATAATCTGAATCTATTTGTTAGGTTGAATATCTTGTTAGATGAATCTGTTTATGATCTGAATCTGTGTATAAAACTGATTCTGCTGTTAGATCTAATCTGTTGATTAGTTTTGAATCTGTTGGTTCATGTACGTGAATATATTCTTGTTGAATCTTGCTTAATATCTTTATTTTAAATTCTGCTTATTAGAATAGAATAAAGACAACTATTATTCCAACAAGTGGTATCTAGAGCCTAGGTCGATGGGGACAATGAGGTTTGACATAGAAAAATTCACAGGGGATAATGACTTTGGTTATGGAGAATAAAGATGAGGGCACTCCTAGTCCAACATGGACTTCAGGATGCCCTCTTGGGTGAAAGGAGGAAGGGTTCTTCCTTGAAAGAGGAAGATAAGGAGACTGTCAAAGAAGACATTCTCCAGAAAGCCCACAGTGCCCTAATCCTCTCTCTGGGGGATAAAGTCCTGAGAGAGGTGGCTAGTGAGGACACTGCTGCAGGAATATGGTTGAAACTAGAGAATTTGTATATGAAAAAATCTCTAGCCAATAGGTTCCACAAGAAAACCAAACTTTATACCTTTAAAATGAACCCTGGGACTCAAATAGCACAGTATCTTGATGAATTTAACAAAATCATTCTAGATCTAGCTAATATAGATATTAAGGTGGAGGATGAGGATCAAGCAATCCTCTTGATGAGTTCCTTGGACACATCATATCAGAACCTTAAAGAAACCATGATGTATGGTAGGGATTCCTTGACTTTAGATGAAGTACAATCTGTACTTCATACTAGGGAATTACAAAACAAAGGTGATACCAAACAGGAACATGGGGAAGGGTTATCTGTTAAGGGCAGAACAGAAAAAAGAAAAAAGAAAGGCAAGAGTGATATCAAGAAATCTAGGTCTAAATCTAAGGGAAAACATTTTAAATGTTTTCATTGTCATAAGGAAGGGCATTTCAAAAAGAATTGCCCTGATAGGAAAAACAATATAGGAAATAAGACCAAAGAGGCAGGGGATGCCTCTGTGGTGCTAGATGGTTATGAGAGTGCTGAGGTACTCATAGTGAGTGAAGTTGATTCTAAAACAGAGTGGATAATGGACTCTGGTTGCTCTCTTCACATGTGTCCAGTGAAAGAGTGGTTTGAAACCTTTTCTGAATTAAAGGGGGGACATGTAATCCTAGGAAATAATAAGTCTTGTAAAATCATGGGTATAGGGTCAGTTAGACTAAAATTACATGATGGTACTGAAAGAACCTTGAAGGAAGTCAGATTTATACCTGAGTTGAAGAGAAATTTAATTTCTCTTGGTATGCTTGATTTATCAGGCTGTACCTTCAAGTCTGAAGCAGGGGTTCTTAGGGTTACTAAAGGCTCCTTACTAATTATGAAAGGGGTTATTAAAAATGGATTATATACATTGCTTGGAAAAACTATAGTTGGGGAAGCTTCTTCTATACAGAACACTTTAGAGAATCACTCTGTCTTATGGCATAGGAGGCTTGGTCATGTAAGCCAAAGGGGGCTTGTAGAGTTACAAAAACAAGGATTACTGAGTGAACAGAACCTAGGAAATTTACCTTTCTGTGAGGATTGTATCTTTGGAAAGGCAAAGAGGGTCAGTTTCAAGTCAGCAACCCATAATACTAAGCAAACCTTGGACTATGTCCACTCAGATCTATGGGGACCTACAAGAGTAAATTCACATAGTGGAGGGAGTTATTTCCTCTCCTTAGTGGATGACTACTCTAGGAAGGTCTGGATTTATATTATGAGGAACAAGAGTGACACCTTTGAAAAGTTCAAGGAATGGAAATCTCTAGTGGAAAATCAAGTAGGTAGAAAGCTGAAAACCCTAAGGACAGATAATGGTTTAGAATTCCTGTCAAATGAATTTAATTTGTTTTGTCAAAAAGAAGGAATTCTTAGGCATAAGACTGTGAGGGAAACCCCTCAACAGAATGGTTTAGCTGAGAGAATGAACAGAACCATTTTAGAAAGAGTTAGGTGTCTGCTGTCTAATTCAGGACTGCCCAAAACCTTTTGGGCAGAAGCTGCCACCACTACAGTTCACCTTATAAATAGATGTCCATCCTCTGCTATAGGGTTTAAAACCCCACAGGAGTTATGGTCTGGAAAACCCCCCAGATATGACAACCTAAGAGTTTTTGGATGTGTAGCTTATGCACATTCAAAAACTGATAAGTTGGAACCTAGGGCACTTAAGTGCATTTTTATAGGATATCCTGAAGGGGTAAAGGGATACAAACTTTGGGTAGATAGACCTGGTAGGCATAGTGTATTGTTAGCCGAGATGTGACTTTTAATGAGTCACACATGGCTCGTGTGACACCCCCAAATTCCGCTTGGCATTGAACGGACATTTGAAGCGTCGAGACATGCAACACAAGGTTACCTGCCCCCGTTCATGACATATAAGATGCAATGTTCCTAACATGCATCTAGCATTATGCAATATTCGTAGCGGATAATCTTTTTCTTTAGCAATACTATGCACCAAACTAAATATATACCAAATACTTGAAATATAATTCATACATAAAGGCATACTAAAAAGCCGTGATCATCACACTAGTCCAAAATGGTTGTGATCAAAAGAATACTTGAGATACAACTCCAAAAGTACAAGTATTAACCTAAGTTAAATACTATACCATCATCAACATCGCACCGTGGCCTAGTCGACCGTATTCAGTTGGTCAGATTCCAATTCTCCTTTGGGTCCTGTAACAAGATCTACCATTCGGGGGGAATGGTAGTTGGGACTACCACAGTGAGATTTGATTACAAATCTCAGTAAGTTAACATAAAACTCACACACAGGTTAAAAATGCATGCATGGCAGTAAAAGCATAAATGCATAATTATAGTCATACATAAACATAGTATAACTTGACATATAACATGACTTAACCAGAACTTAAGCGTGAACTGAACTTGACTTAACATGGCATGAACTTAAGCTTAAAACATAACATGAACAAACAACATAACATGAACGTGAAACATAACATGGACTTGAAATATAGCATGAACGTAAACCTGCATAACATAAATAAGAACTTGAAAATAACATAAATTTGAACATAACATGTACGTGAGTATAACATAACATGGACTTGATCTAAAACTTGACTTATCATGTATTTGATCTGAAACTGGACTTAACATAAACTTGGAATCTTATTCAATTGTCTTGATTAATAACGTGCGTTAATACGTACTCCACAGTTGTTGTGGCCCCACGTATTCAAGTAACATAAAACATAATACGTACTCCACAGTTGTTGTGGCCCCACGTATTCTACATGTCACAATTGCTGTGTCTCATGTAGTGTATGCTCCACAGTTGTTGTGGCCCCATACTTCATGTAACATAAAATATAATACGTACTCCACAGTTGTTGTGGCCCCACGCATTATAAGTAACATAAAATATAATACGTACTCCACAGTTGTTGTGGCCCCACGCATTATAAGTAACATAAAATATAATACGTACTCCACAGTTGTTGTGGCCCCACGCATTATAAGTAACATAAAATATAATACGTACTCCACAGTTGTTGTGGCCCCACGCATTATACGTAACATAAAATATAATACGTACTCCACAGTTGTTGTGGCCCCACGCATTATACGTAACATAAAATATAATACGTACTCCACAGTTGTTGTGGCCCCACGCATTATACGTAACATAAAATATAATACGTACTCCACAGTTGTTGTGGCCCCACGCATTATAAGTAACATAAAATATAATACGTACTCCACAGTTGTTGTGGCCCCACGCATTATAAGTAACATAAAATATAATACGTACTCCACAGTTGTTGTGGCCCCACGCATTATACGTAACATAAAATATAATACGTACTCCACAGTTGTTGTGGCCCCACGCATTATAAGTAACATAAAATATAATACGTACTCCACAGTTGTTTGGCCCAGCATTTCGTAGCTTATATACGCTCCACTTGCCCCATTATACGTAACATAAAATATAATACGTACTCCACAGTTGTTGTGGCCCCACGCATTATAGTAACATAAAATATAATACGTACTCCACAGTTGTTGTGGCCCCACGCATTATAAGTAACATAAAATATAATACGTACTCCACAGTTGTTGTGGCCCCACGCATTATAAGTAACATAAAATATAATACGTACTCCACAGTTGTTGTGGCCCCACGCATTATAAGTACATAAAATATAATACGTACTCCACAGTTGTTGTGGCCCCACGTATTATAGTAACATAAATATAATACGTACTCCACAGTTGTTGTGGCCCCACGATTCTACATGTCACAATTGCTGTGTCTCATGTAGTGTATGCTCCACAGTTGTTGTGGCCCCATACTTCATGTAACATAAAATATAATACGTACTCCACAGTTGTTGTGGCCCCACGCATTATAAGTAACATAAATATAATACGTACTCCACAGTTGTTGTGGCCCCACGCATTATAAGTAACATAAAATATAATACGTACTCCACAGTTGTTGTGGCCCCACGCATTATAAGTAACATAAAATATAATACGTACTCCACAGTTGTTGTGGCCCCACGCATTATAAGTAACATAAAATATAATACGTACTCCACAGTTGTTGTGGCCCCACGCATTATACGTAACATAAAATATAATACGTACTCCACAGTTGTTGTGGCCCCACGCATTATAAGTAACATAAAATATAATACGTACTCCACAGTTGTTGTGGCCCCACGATTATACGTAACATAAAATATAATACGTACTCCACAGTTGTTGTGGCCCCACGCATTATAAGTAACATAAAATATAGCACCATCGGCGTTAGTGCCTGGCGCGCTCCGGTGACCAGTTACTTAGGCCCCATTCGCAACCTGTTGACTGTACTTCGTCAACCCAGGGAATTTCACACCTATTTAGACACTCCAGCGTGAACAAAGGAGTTCCACTAGGATATTACCCCATCCTAGCATTTAGGGTCGTGATTGACATGAATAACTTAACTTGAACATGATCTGAAACTTATATGAACTTTACATAAGGTGAACCACGCTTGAGTCCGTGCACCGCATAACATAACTTGTGGTGAACATGCTTAGATCCGTGTCACCCTTAACATAACTTGTGATGAACACGCTTAGGTCCGTGCCATCCTTAACATAACTTGTGGTGAACACGCTTAGGTCCGTGTCACTCTTAAATATCATATATTTCTTAATGCATGAGATATTATTTAATATCATGAACTTTTCTAACATGGCGTATACTTGTAAATGGCACAATATGATTTAAACATAAAATTCCATGACATACATGTAACAAATGGCATACTTAACATGGCATACTTATAACATACAACATTGCATACATAAAAGATTTTGTAATAGATAAATATTCATGAGAGATTAAATCATTCGTAGCAGATAAAATGTAATGACATAGCATGACATGGCATATACGATAACATACATACATAAATTGTAGTTCTCTTACACATCACACATACACAATAAACTGATAGTAAGTTAGAGGCTAACTTACCTCGATCGTCGCGTTCTATGAGAATAGAGCGCGAGACACGAGGAACTGCACAACAGCTGGAAGAGGAACACTCAAGTCCTTAAGATTTTCACTTCTGAACTCAATTGCCATATTGTAAGCACTTGCAACACCACGGCCAACTTGAGGTTTCACTATACTCGGAAGAGATAAATTGACTTCAGAAAGCCTTTGCACTAAAACAAGTTCATTAAAATTATCAATAACAACCAAACAAACAACTCATTTCTCAATCCATATACTCTTAGCCATAGTCAACCACAAGATGACACCAGTCATCCCGGACTATAATCCATATCATCACTGCTTCGGGACACTGTCATACAGTTTCCCAACATTACACCATACGCTCCACACTTCTCTGCTACGCCATCCAACCCTTCGTGACACGCCATCCGGTGTATCACGACTTAGTACAGAGTACACTCACGTGAACTCTCTTCCATTCACACTACAAAACCCATCACTGCGATACACGTCTCACGGTGCATCGCTACGCGACACGGAGTACGCGCTACGCGTACTTCCTTCGCTACAACACTCATCAACACGATGCACATCACACGATGCATCGCCATACCACACGGAGTACACTACATGCGTACTCCCTTCCTTCTACGACCCACATCACTACAGCGCATGTCGCGCGGCGCGTCGCTGCATTACACAGAATACGCTACACGCGTATTCTCTTCACACAACCCGCCGTATCACATCTACGGCATCCATCTCACGCCTATACTTCACAGCACAGTCCACAAAACTACAAAATCAAGCCTAACACTTCACAACCACACTTCGTTTCACAACTACGCAGCGAACTCCACAAACACTAACTACACAGTCTACAGCCAACCAAATCAACTATGTTAAACATAAATAACTAAAGATAGAGGGTTAAGACGAGGAGATGTGATTGCTGTCAGGAAAAAATCCAAAACTGATAATTTTAGCGGGCTGTTACATCCTCCCCTCCTAAAAAGAAGATTTCGTCCTCGAAATCGACGCAAGTACAAACATAAAACACGCTTAAAACACTGTAGATAGTTTGAAAAAAAAGAACCGTCCGTGACCCGACAAGTGCTGCAAAGTCTCGGGGCCTACTCTATGAATTTAATACAGCTGGAGATTTGAACAAACGCCTGATGTTGATGACAACCGTGATTGAAGGCTTTGAGTTTCTATAAAGAAACAGGATCATCTTCATCCATCGGAAAGAAAAACATCGCTTCTTGACCTGTGTTTTGTTTTTCCATAACAAAAGAATGGCTGGGCAATTCTCCTCCACCTCGGTTCCAGACTTGAATCAAGAACCCTTGACGCATCCACCAACAATCTTCTCTCCTGAGATCGTCAATACCATTATAGGAGCAGAGAACTGTTCTTCTAGTAGGACTGATTCTGAGATTATTACAGAATCATGGAAGCTCAGTAGTCAATATGCTGCCTCTGTTACGATCATGTCTCGGAGGTTACTGGCGAGGGTAAGTGAGATTGATCATCTTAACATCCGAATATCTGAGTTACAACAGAAGCTTGCTAATAAGGATATGGAGAATAAAAGGCTACAGCAAGAAAACCAAGAGTTGAAGAAATTTGCAGATTGGTATGCTCATGATCTGCAACCACGAATAGAAGAGCTGGAACGAGAAAGGATTCAGATACAGGGTCAACATCGGCAGATAACAGCAGAGGTTCATCGTTTTCTAGAGAAATAGGGACAAACTACTGTTAATCTAGCTGGCTTAGTAAGAAACTTTTGACAAAGCGTGTCCAGCAGATCTTGTATTTCTTTTGACTAAATAAGATTTGAAAAGAAACTAGTTTGTCTTCTTCTTTCTGCAATCTCTATAAAATCAGTCTTAACTTAGTCCAATTTGCATCACAACTTATTCTCATCTCCATAACTCATCTGCATTCCTTCAACATTCTCGCTTTAAGTTTTCAGTTCTTTTCTCAATGGCTCAATCTTCTAACATTTCCCTAGATCCATCCATGAGGTATTCAGCACCTCAACCTCCTGTCCTTTCTGCAGCTGCCATAGGTGCCATGCTGCAGCAAGAAAATACTAGTATGGCTAATAAGTCAGACTCCGATGCTATCTATGACTTGGTGAGTCTTGGGACTCGCTACTCATCATCTATTGTGGCTTTTTCCCAGCGGGTACAAGCCAAAAACAATGAGGTTGAAAGGCTTAAAGAACAAATTGCTGTACTACAACGAATTGTTCAAGAGTCTCACACCAGGGAAGGAATCCTTCGGCAGCAGAATAAACAGCTGAAAACTCTACTGGATTCTTCATTCCGTTTAACAGTTCCGATGAATAGGGATGACATGATATTGTATGAAGAGAATGAGCGTCTCCAACATGAGGCTAAGAACCTCAAGTTTATGTAGAAGCATTTTTTTTTTAAAAACAATATCTCTCTATATTTATGAACTCTGGTTTATCCTTTAAGAGATATTCGTAACATGCTTCATACCTATTTCTCTTCTAATCATATATAATCTATCTTCTGGTAAAGGTTTTGTGAATATAACTGCTAACTGATCATGTGTGTTTGTGAACTCTATTACTATATCGCTTTTCTGCACATGATCTCGAAGAAATTCAAGCCTAATGAAGACTAAAATCTCAAGCCTAGTATTTGGTGCATTTCCTAAGGACATGTGGATTTACAACCCAGAGACGTATTGCTCTGATACCACCCTGTGACGCCCCCAAATTCCGCTTGGGATTGAACGGACATTTGAAGCGTCGAGACATGCAACACAAGGTTACCTGCCCCCGTTCATGACATATAAGATGCAATGTTCCTAACATGCATCTAGCATTATGCAATATTCGCAGCGGATAATCTTTTTCTTTAGCAATACTATGCACCAAACTAAATATATCCCAAATACTTGAAATATAATTCATACATAAAGGCATACTAAAAAGCCGTGATCATCACACTAGTCCAAAATGGTTGTGATCAAAAGAATACTTGAGATACAACTCCAAAAGTACAAGTATTAACCTAAGTTAAATACTATACCATCATCAACATCGCACCGTGGCCTAGTCGACCGTATTCAGTTGGTCAGATTCCAATTCTCCTTTGGGTCCTGTAACAAGATCTACCATTCGGGGGAATGGTAGTTGGGACTACCACAGTGAGATTTGATTACAAATCTCAGTAAGTTAACATAAAACTCACACACAGGTTAAAAATGCATGCATGGCAGTAAAAGCATAAATGCATAATTATAGTCATACATAAACATAGTATAACTTGACATATAACATGACTTAACCAGAACTTAAGCGTGAACTGAACTTGACTTAACATGGCATGAACTTAAGCTTAAAACATAACATGAACAAACAACATAACATGAACGTGAAACATAACATGGACTTGAAATATAGCATGAACGTAAACCTGCATAACATAAATAAGAACTTGAAAATAACATAAACTTGAACATAACATGTACGTGAGTATAACATAACATGGACTTGATCTAAAACTTGACTTATCATGTATTTGATCTGAAACTGGACTTAACATAAACTTGGAATCTTATTCAATTGTCTTGATTAATAACGTGCGTTAATACGTACTCCACAGTTGTTGTGGCCCCACGTATTCAAGTAACATAAAACATAATACGTACTCCACAGTTGTTGTGGCCCCACGTATTCTACATGTCACAATTGCTGTGTCTCATGTAGTGTATGCTCCACAGTTGTTGTGGCCCCATACTTCATGTAACATAAAATATAATACGTACTCCACAGTTGTTGTGGCCCCACGCATTATAAGTAGCATAAAATATAATACGTACTCCACAGTTGTTGTGGCCCCACGCATTATAAGTAGCATAAAATATAATACGTACTCCACAGTTGTTGTGGCCCCACGCATTATACGTAGCATAAAATATAATACGTACTCCACAGTTGTTGTGGCCCCACGCATTATAAGTAGCATAAAATATAATACGTACTCCACAGTTGTTGTGGCCCCACGCATTATACGTAACATAAAATATAATACGTACTCCACAGTTGTTGTGGCCCCACGCATTATACGTAGCATAAAATATAATACGTACTCCACAGTTGTTGTGGCCCCACGCATTATAAGTAGCATAAAATATAATACGTACTCCACAGTTGTTGTGGCCCCACGCATTATAAGTAGCATAAAATATAATACGTACTCCACAGTTGTTGTGGCCCCACGCATTATAAGTAGCATAAAATATAATACGTACTCCACAGTTGTTGTGGCCCCACGCATTATACGTAACATAAAATATAATACGTACTCCACAGTTGTTGTGGCCCCACGCATTATAAGTAGCATAAAATATAATACGTACTCCACAGTTGTTGTGGCCCCACGCATTATACGTAACATAAAATATAATACGTACTCCACAGTTGTTGTGGCCCCACGCATTATAAGTAGCATAAAATATAATACGTACTCCACAGTTGTTGTGGCCCCACGCATTATAAGTAACATAAAATATAATACGTACTCCACAGTTGTTGTGGCCCCACGTATTCTACATGTCACAATTGCTGTGTCTCATGTAGTGTATGCTCCACAGTTGTTGTGGCCCCATACTTCATGTAACATAAAATATAATACGTACTCCACAGTTGTTGTGGCCCCACGCATTATAAGTAACATAAAATATAATACGTACTCCACAGTTGTTGTGGCCCCACGCATTATAAGTAACATAAAATATAATACGTACTCCACAGTTGTTGTGGCCCCACGCATTATACGTAACATAAAATATAATACGTACTCCACAGTTGTTGTGGCCCCACGTATTATACGTAACATAAAATATAATACGTACTCCACAGTTGTTGTGGCCCCACGCATTATAAGTAACATAAAATATAATACGTACTCCACAGTTGTTGTGGCCCCACGCATTATAAGTAACATAAAATATAATACGTACTCCACAGTTGTTGTGGCCCCACGCATTATAAGTAACATAAAATATAATACGTACTCCACAGTTGTTGTGGCCCCACGCATTATAAGTAACATAAAATATAATACGTACTCCACAGTTGTTGTGGCCCCACGTATTCTACATGTCACAATTGCTGTGTCTCATGTAGTGTATGCTCCACAGTTGTTGTGGCCCCATACTTCATGTAACATAAAATATAATACGTACTCCACAGTTGTTGTGGCCCCACGCATTATAAGTAACATAAAATATAATACGTACTCCACAGTTGTTGTGGCCCCACGCATTATAAGTAACATAAAATATAATACGTACTCCACAGTTGTTGTGGCCCCACGCATTATAAGTAACATAAAATATAATACGTACTCCACAGTTGTTGTGGCCCCACGCATTATAAGTAACATAAAATATAATACGTACTCCACAGTTGTTGTGGCCCCACGTATTATACGTAACATAAAATATAATACGTACTCCACAGTTGTTGTGGCCCCACGCATTATACGTAACATAAAATATAATACGTACTCCACAGTTGTTGTGGCCCCACGCATTATAAGTAACATAAAATATAATACGTACTCCACAGTTGTTGTGTGTATCACGACTTAGTACAGAGTACACTCACGTGAACTCTCTTCCATTCACACTACAAAACCCATCACTGCGATACACGTCTCACGGTGCATCGCTACGCGACACGGAGTACGCGCTACGCGTACTTCCTTCGCTACAACACTCATCAACACGATGCACATCACACGATGCATCGCCATACCACACGGAGTACACTACATGCGTACTCCCTTCCTTCTACGGCCCACATCACTACAGCGCATGTCGCGCGGCGCGTCGCTGCATTACACAGAATACGCTACACGCGTATTCTCTTCACACAACCCGCCGTATCACATCTACAACATCCATCTCACGCCTATACTTCACTGCACAGTCCACAAAACTACAAAATCAAGCCTAACACTTCACAACCACACTTCGTTTCACAACTACGCAGCGAACTCCACAAACACTAACTACACAGTCTACAGCCAACCAAATCAACTATGTTAAACATAAATAACTAAAGATAGAGGGTTAAGACGAGGGAGATGTGATTGCTGTCAGGAAAAAATCCAAAACTGATAATTTTAGCGGGCTGTTACAGCTCGGGTACAAGAAACACAGTCAAACAATAATACTGACAAACACTTAGAAGGATCTCAAGTTGAGGTGGAGCAGGATGACACCCAACCTAAACCTGTAAATGTTGATGACAGTGACTCTGAGGGTCAAGCCTCAGAGGATACAGATCAAGGTGGAGCCAGATCTTGGAATCTGGCTAGAGACAGACAGAGGAGGGTGATTAAACCTCCCCAAAGGTTTGGACAGGCTGACCTTATAGCTTTTGCCTTGACAGTGGCTGATGAGGTTGTTTACCAAGAACCTAGGTCTTAAAAAGAGGCTATATCTAGTAAAGACTCATCTAAATGGCTCTTAGCCATGCATGAGGAGATGGAGTCACTAAATAAGAACCAAACTTGGGTTCTGGTGACTAAACCTAAAGGAGTCAGACGCATTGGGTCCAAATGGATTTTTAAGAGAAAAGATGGTATACCAGGGATACAAGGGACCAGGTACAAGGCTAGACTTGTAGCAAAAGGATTTACACAGAGAGAGGGAATTGACTTTAATGAAATTTTCTCACCTGTGGTGAAACATAGCTCAATCAGGCTACTGCTAGCCTATACAGCTTTTGAAAACTTGCATTTAGAACAATTAGATGTTAAAACAGCTTTTTTACATGGTGAAATTGAAGAAGAACTTTATATGCAACCTCCTGAAGGCTTTACTGATAAAATAAATAATAATCTTGTGTGCTTTCTTAAAAAATCATTATATGGTCTTAAACAATCTCCTAGACAATGGTATAAGAGATTTGACACACACATGATTAGTAATAATTTCAATAGGAGTTGCTATGATAGCTGTGTATATTACAAGGAAGAAAAAGGAATAATGATATATCTTTTACTTTATGTAGATGATATGCTGATAGCTTGTAAAGACATTGATCTAATTGATGAAGTTAAATGCATGTTGAAATCTGAGTTTGAAATGAAAGAACTGGGCCCTGCTAAGAAGATATTAGGAATGGAAATAGTAAGGGACAGAAATGCAAAGGTTTTATATCTGTCCCAGAAAACCTACATTTCTAAAGTACTAAAGAGATTTGGTATGAACACTTTGAAATCTGTTAACACACCTTTAGCTCAACATTTCAAACTTTCTGTAGATCAGGCTGCTAAAACAGATTCTGATATTGATTTTATGAAACAAATCCCCTATGCTAGCATGGTGGGGAGCATAATGTATGCAATGGTCTGTTCTAGACTTGATCTAACCTATGCTGTGAGTATAGTTAGTAGGTTTATGGGGAATCCAGGGAAACCCCATTGGCAGGCTATCAAATGGGTACTAAGGTACCTAGTTGGCACTACTAGTCTAGGACTCAGTTATGGAAAGGGTGTTGAGAAAGGTTGTGAGTTAGTTGGTTATGTAGACTCTGATTTTGCAGGAAATGTAGATACTAGAAAATCCTTAACTGGGTATGTGTTTACTGCTTTTGGAGGGGCTGTTAGCTGGAAGTCACACTTACAATCTGTTGTGGCCTTGTCCACAACAGAGGCTGAGTATATAGCATTAACTAAAGCAATAAAAGAGGCCATTTGGCTAAAGGGCATTGCAAGTGAGTTAAGTATTTTTAATGGTAATATTTCTGTGCACTGCGACAATCAAAGTGCACTTCACTTAGCTAAAAACCAAGTTTACCATGAAAGGTCTAAGCATATTGATATAAGGCTTCATTTTGTTAGGGATGTTATAGAGTCTAAGGTTGTAGGTGTGGAGAAGGTCTCAACTGAGGATAATCCCTCTGATATGATGACCAAGTCAGTCCCAAGGTCTAAGTTTAGACACTGTCTGAACTTGATTAATATGGAGTCTAGAGTCAGTCCCCATTAGGGGGATAAGTGCATGAATGAGCCAATGATGATAATTGATAATTTGGCAAATAAATCTTTTGCCAAGGTGGAGATTTGTAGTGAATTATGGCAATTAATTTATTTTTTTATTGTTATATGTGATCTGACCCGTTTCTTAATGACATTGAATGAAATAAATATGGAGAAGATTCTGAAGTGGTGAAGTTTAAGAGCGTGAGTTGGTGATCACGTGATTAGCACGTGACTCGTAAGTAGCATCAAGTGAAGTTAAACTTCAGCCGCAGGATCGCTACATGTGGAGCCATCTGTGTCACCATATATATGTATCGTTATGGGTCTTTCAGAAGACCTAATTTCATTTGTGTATTTCTTCAGCCGATTGAGAGAGAGCCTTCGAGAGAGAGAGCAGTGAGGAGAAACTAGGGTTTCACTATTGTGAAGAAATCTGTGCGATTTTACAGTGAGATGAGAGATTTGTAAATCTTTGAGTGTTTCTGAGGCTTCTTTGTGAAGGACACTGATTATCAATAAAGATCTGAGGCCATTCCTGCCGTGGACGTAGACCATTAGGGTCGAACCACATAAATCGGTTGTGTTGATTCTTTCTTGCTTATTTTCTTGCTTATTTCTATCATTTCTATCATTTCTATTATTCCTTTGATTATTGATCTTGCTACGGTTTAGTTTCTTGATAATTTGTTCTATTATAATCTGTAGATAATCTGAATCTATTTGTTAGGTTGAATATCTTGTTAGATTGAATCTGTTTATGATCTGAATCTGTGTATAAAACTGATTCTGCTGTTAGATCTAATCTGTTGATTAGTTTTGAATCTGTTGGTTCATGTACGTGAATATATTCTTGTTGAATCTTGCTTAATATCTTTATTTTAAATTGTGCTTATTAGAATAGAATAAAGACAACTATTATTCCAACAGTCATCATAATTGTCGGGTAGTATGGATTTATGGGACCATGACAGCCCTATAATACAACAATAAAAAATATGTTAACTAAGTGGAAATATCAAACGTACACTCCGAGATACCCAAATGACCAATGTGTATCATACTTGGGTCGGTGATATCGATGTAGAAGGCTTGGGTGGCCTATTATCTTCCTCTTCACCCATCAAGCTATTACAACTAAGAATGACACATACACAAATTCAAGATCTCTTAATTTTAAGAAGAAGGTGATATAAGGTGAGGATTTCTTACCAGAAAGAAAAGGAAGTGTAATGTTGTGGCTATGCACACTAAGGCACTCCCGTATGAGGTAAGCTGCTCAAGATTTTGAATGAGAGAGAGAACTTGTTTCCATACTAGTAGGATTGTTTTCAATACCTAGAACGATGCCAAAAACCATTTTAGCAACACCACTCATCTAAAAAAAAAAAAAGAAGCTATTTTAGCAATAACCCCGTAAAAAAACATGTAATGTGTTTGCGTAGTACGCACTGCTTCTTCTCAAAAGTCAATAAACCCATAAAAAATGTGGAGTAGTGAGTCTAGTATTATAGCATCATCAGTGGTCAAAAGTCATAGATACTTGCTTAATATATTTCCTTTCTTGAGAGTTGAGATCATCATGTTAGCTCTCTCCTCACAAGCCTGTTAGCTATAGCTACTGCTCTGTTTATAGTTGTGGACATTTCATGATCTCTTTCTTTATTTTTTTAGTAAAGGCAGGGTCTGAACTAATGCTCTTGCTAGACTGTTAGGCAAATGCATCGTGGATTAAGACAAGTAAAGAACCCATTTCGATAAAAAATTCTTTATTTAATCTAAAGAATAAAGCTTGGAAAGGAAGAGTCGGGAAGATTTACCAAATTTGTATGTTTGCAAAGCCAACCAATTATTGTAAAAGTAATTAGATAGATGTATGTATAATAATAATCAGAATCATGTCTTGAGAATGCCCCAAGCATGCATTCTCCTAGCCTAGCTTAAGTTTATGTGATATATAAATTCATGCTGCAGTAGCGGGGGAACCTCTATTCAGCTGTGTGGTAGTGTGTGTGTATATATATATATATAAATATTATAAATATATTTGAACTGGAGCACAAGCACCACAAATATTCTCTATATACAAAGGAATTCGTTAAAAAAAATTTTTCCCGTGCCAATTTATAAAAGAAATCTCTAAGAGAAGAATGACTAATGAGTAAGCACAACAACTCATGACCAAAGTAAAAGCTTTTTTTCTGCAAACCCCTGAAAGTAAAAGATAATCATCCATGAATAACCACTCATTCCTCCTGTATCTTCCATCAATGGTATTTCTGCCCCTGCAAATCTCTCTCTTTCTCTCTTTTAATAAGTGAAAGTCTCGAATCTTGGATTACATGCACGTGATAACACATGCTGACCACCTATCTTAGACCCAATTTTGGGACTTTGGAGCATGCCTTTGAAAACATCTAGATCTAGGAACTTGATGCAGGCAAATTGGCAAGTATGATAACTTGCACCAGGAAAGTAAAGGACCATATTACTTGGAGGAAATCAAGCATTTAAGAGGGGAGGAAAAAGAGTGAATTTTGACATTCCCAGGTATGCCCCATTTGGTCAAAGTCGATACACTGAAAGAGTTATAAATTGTCATGCATGTGTCACAAGGCTAGCTAGCTAGACATATTGTAGTGGCATCAGGAAAGGAAATTCTCTAAACAGGTAAAAAACAAATTGCTGATATTGTAGATATCAGGAATAATTGACTAGATATATTTGTACAACTTGCAAATGGGCCTGAGTATTTTTAACTAGTGTTGGAATAGAGCAGGGATAACCTTATGTAGGATAATTTAGCGCTATAACCAAACAGCAATCATCTTCTACCTTGAGATATTTCTGATCATGATTTCTAACAATGATGGCAATCATCTTCTACCTTAGAGGCTTCCCTTTATGCAATTTTTAACTGCATTGTTAACTAACAAGTGAATCCATACTAAGGCTTTACTGGAATGTTATTGTAGTTAAACATTGCAAACCAAACTGTAATAACATGGCAGTGAATCATAACGTTGCAATTTTTTCATTTAACATTACAGATCTTAGAGGCTTCTCTTTATGCACTGCTAGAAACTGTAATATAGCTGCAGGAACAAATTCGCAGCATATGCTAATAACGAAGTAAGAACGCAAAATAGCATGCTTCCATGCAATAAATTGCAACCAAAAGTCATATCACCTCAGGCAATTCAAGTTAGGAAATTTCACTGGGTTTTTCATGTAAATTATTTACCCGAAAGATCCCATTGGCTTGTGGCAACTGGCTAACATAAAAATGAGTCTTCTTTAAAAACCAAAAAAGAAAAATCTGAAACATTTCCATTTAGAGAGCCAAGGCATCTTACGAAAGGACAAAAAAAAAAAAAGATTTTGAAGCAAAAGCTACCAAAAGCAGATTTTGGACAATACCTTGTGAGAGAAAGCTGAGCTAGATGCAATGTCGATCTGTAAAAAGTGAATAAAGAAAAACTCGTCGGCGGCGATGAAGCTTTCGTCGGTGGTTTAAAGAGAATACGAAAGAGGACGCCGACACGGTTGAGCACACACGAACATGCATTTGACGCGCGCCGGAGCTGGGGAAAATTTCAAACTGGGAGAGCTGAAGAAAATTTCGAATGGGGGTGGAACAAAAATGCACGTTTTAGTATTTGACCAAAAAAAAAAAAAGTAAAAGCCACGTAAGGTGTGCAGTGTAGGATGCTCTATAGAAGGACTCATTTTTTTAACAAGGTCTGAAGTCTTGCTTTTGAGGTGCCTAGACCTCGAACATACCAAAACAATATTTTGCCAATCATAAATCCAGCCGAGAGGGCCTACTTGAAGCCCTAGTAGAACTTCTCAAAGGACAACCCTTATTCAACTCATTTTTCTCAATTTCAGTCTGAAACCTCATCTTTATGTTTCCCCAAATGAGGAAGCTCACTCTCCCCATCAGATTCTGAAACAATCTTGGAAACATCCCTTTTGAGAAGCAATGTTTGTGTCCTCTCCACATCTACCAAGATCCCAAGCACGTCACCAAAAGTGGGAACCTGGTGCAATAAGACTTTATCTCCCAAACCTAAATTTTCAACGACAGGCATTGTTCCACATGTGTCTCCTTTGTCTTGGGCCTCACTAGATTCTCCGTCCACCAACACTCCCTTTTCGCACGTAGTGACATGCACTACTTCACCTGCAGCTGACGAAGTTTCGATGTTCCCAAGCTCACAAGAATCAGTTTGCTCAATTGGTTGTGCCTCTTTTTCAAGTACAGTTAACTGCAAATCCTCTCCGCCATGTAACTTATTTTTCTCACTATCAAAACCCTGCTCACCCATACCTTGAACATTATCTGTCAGAGCATCCCCTTAGGATCTGGAACATCAGTCTTTTTCGAAGTCCAACCTTTACCTGATTCTTTCTTTTTCCCATCAGACTTAGAAGATGCTTTTCAGGTTAGGAGATTATGACCTTGGACCTGGCATCTCATACAAAATGTCGGAAGCATTTCATAAAAAACTACCTGGAAAATACTCATTAGTTTTTTTGGAGTCCCAATCCAAAAGGATTTTATAGGCGGCTAAGAAACATTCATCAACACACAAAATCATGCCCCATCAGTGTGCATAGCAAATTGCGTAGCATTATCCCTTCATAAATAAGATCTGATCGGCACCATAATACTCTTGAGAAAGGCTTCATGAGAAGAGTTTAGTGGTAAACTAGGAAGCATGATCCAAACAGGAACCTGTCAAAACCCCAAGGCAGGAGGCCACGGGCCATGCCTTGACAAGCACCCTCCCATGCCCAAACATCACGTTAGGAGCACTGTTGTCATCGCTTGATTGCCCACAGACCGAGCCCTTGGAGAATGCTAGGCCATAGTCACCCTCAACCAGGCAGCGCACAGCCAGTGGGCAAGCGCAAACGAGGTTGTCACATCATGCTCAGCATGCGGCTTGACTGTACGCACACCTGCGCAACATGCATGTATAGGCTACATGCACACACCACGAGCATACATGGCCGAGGCGCCAACGTAGCGCACACATGCACACCCATGTTGGAATTGATGGTGCGGCTGCCCAACAGGCTCACGCAGGCTGGCATGCTGCTCAATGCCTTGGCCTTGGATAGGGCCATGTTGATCAGCGCCCTGGCCAAATTTTGGCCACGACCCTGCTGACCAATGCCCAGGCACCATGGCCTGGGCCATGCTGATCAATGCCTAAGCCCCATTAGCCTAGGCCATGCAGACCAACACCCAGGCCCCAGCCTGCCATGCACGAGCCCACAACGGTCCAACCCAACGACTCACCAATGGCTCCTAGCGCACAAAACCTAGGCCACACATGTAGGGACCAAGGACTAGCTAGGGCCAACCCAGCAGGCCAATCTAAAGACCCACACACACAAGCAAGTAGCCCATGTTGTGGGTTCATTCAGGTCACCCATGGCCCACTTATAGCATGAGGCCTTAATCAAGAGGCGTAGATCCAGCAACCATTTTCCATTTGCAATCATTTTATTTACTCTCTAGTATTAGTAAGGCACTAGGCCCTCAATTGGTTTTTATCTTTGAACATTTGGACGGATTTGGCTTGTAAGTCCCTTTGGACACATTGGTGCTTTGTCACTTAGGCTCCATTGGGTGCAATCCGTGAATCTCAAAGGAGAAGGCTCACCCTGTGCAATTCGTGAATTAGGGTAACCTATGCTTGTCATTGTTTTCCCTTCAATTAATGCATTGTTAAGGTATTTTAGCATTGTGGTTTGTGTTTATTGCATTGCATTCGCATTTGGTTGTTGATCATTTTGGACTACTCAAGTGGGGCATTGCATAAGGCAGGCATGAGTTTCCATTGAAGGGCATCTGGCCTGCACCAGGCCTCCCTGGTGACAATTAATGCGCACCACCCCAGCCACTTGCCTAGCCATAGCCACCTGTCTAGCCATATTCGCTTCCCTACTTTGTAGGGAGTAACCAACCACAGCATAAACTGCTCAGCCACCACCCACTCGGCCAACCCACAAAAACCACCCATAGCAACATGTGCTTCACCATCAAAAGACACTTGTGCTTGACTTGGTCAACACACCATCAAGCGACACATGTGCTTGACTTGGTCAACCCCCCATTAGGAGACACCTATGTGCTTGACTTGGCCAGACAACTAGCAGGAGACAAGTGTGCTTGACTCAGTCATTCCAGCCACTTAACCACCTTATCCCACACAATCGCTTAAGCCCACTCAGCCACTGCACATGCATGCATGCATGCACAACCACTAGAATTTCGCCCACCATCATCCTTTGAACACTCATATGAGTACAGCTAGCACCACCCATAACCATCACAGTCAAGCAAGTGGTAGATCACATCGGTCATCAAGGCACAATGAGGGGCACGGTAGCTTGGTGTCTAGGATCTCGACCGAGGACCCTATCAGAACCATAGCGGGTTCAGAAACCTCATAAAATCAACAAACCATTGAAACACATGGTAAAACACTCCAACAACATCACAACTCTCCCTTGACATGGCCTTTAGAAAGTCTTCCTCGTTAGAAAACCTAACAAAAACATGAGGAGGCCCTCTATGATACCCCATTTTTACGTGTATTTTCACTGAATAAGTATTTTAATTTAATTATAATATTGATTCTTTTATTTTAAATTATCGGATTTTAATTGGATTTTATTTATTGTTTGAGTTTAAATTACTGTTTAATTTATTTTTGCTTGTCTTTGGATTTAAAATTTATTTGTTAGTTTTTACTAGTTATTTATTATAATTTAGCTTTATGTTGTGTTTCAATTATTTTCTTGGTTTTATAGCTTTTAAAGTTGTTTTCGTTGGATCAGTTTTTGGACTCCAGATGTGAGGATTGGACCTTATTTCTTTTCCCCCATCATTTCTTTTCTCTTTTTCTTTTTTCTTCTTTTTCTTTCTTTTCTTTCTCTTTCTTCCGGTCTCTCCCCGTGCGAACTCTATCTCTCTCTCCCCTTCTCCGTCGTTTTTTTTGTGCCGCCCAAACCCTCCGACCAGTGAACCTCCCCACCATGTTTCACCTCCATCTGAGCCGCCGTTAAGCCGGAATCGCCACTCCAAGTTGCAACCTATTTTCCCTCTAGCGCCGTCGTCGCTCCACCTCCGGCCACCACCTCTTCACCACTTCATCATCAACTCCTTGCCATCCTAAACCACCCATTTCTGGCTCCGATCCATCGCCGGAGCAACTCCCACGAGCTCACTTTCCGTTTTGGGTATTTTGGCCTTCTACCGCCGTTTTCGCCGCCACCCACGGCCAACCCTCACTTTCACTAGCTTCATAAACACCTCTAAGCCATTCCATACCAATCCCAAGTCTTGGTTCATCTCCAATCAAAAGTGAGTATTTTAAAACCCACGGCCGCAGTGTTTTTACACTGTTACGTTGCTTACTCTTCGCCGTTTACTGCTCGTTGATCCAATAAAAATTATCATATAGTGCTGTAAGTATTTTTCCAAACTTCATTTTAGATTAAAATATATTATTGCTTTTACAATAAATATTTGTAACTAGTTGATTATTCCTAACTAAGTCCGAGGAGTCGGGGGTCAAATGGATTTGGGGATGGAGTTAATTATGTTTTGGTTGATGTTGAGATTTATTGGATATATTGTGTTTTGATGTTTGCATTGCATCGTGCATGCATGTTCATGTTTAAAAAGGAAAACTGGGTTTTCGTGTAATTGCATGCATGTATATGTGTTGGAACTTGAAAACTGGGTTTTCAAGCGAGAAATATTTTTTGGTATATGTGAACGATTGGATTGATTGGTTTGAGTCAGAGGCACGTGTAGGGATGGTGGTAAGCAGGGATGGTGGTAGAGTCCCGCCTATGATTTCTGCCTACGATGCACACGGCGTAGGGATGGTGGTAGAGTCCCGCCTGCGATTCCCACCTACGGTGCATGCATAGGGATGGTGGTGAGCAGGGATGGCGGTAGAGTCCAGCCTGGGATTCCCGCCTACAGTGCTCTAATGGTTTGGTTAATGGGCCATTTTCTAAGAAAATGGTGAGATTGGTTTTTAGGCCATTATCTGGGATAATGGCGAGGATATGTTTAAAAGAAATGTTTTGGGCCAAAATAAGATGTTTTGGCGTGCGTGGTAAAAGTGTGAATTTTTGGGACATGTGCATTTGGCATCTTTTCATGCATATTGTTAAGTGTAATATATTTTTATCTCGTGGTATTTGGATTATACTTACCTGTGGCACCAGTTTTGGTACCGTAGATTTTGATGCAGAGGTTGAGGAGGAGGAAGAGGCTGAGCCCGAGGAGGCAGCTCCGCCAGAGTATTGACTTGGAGTTGATTACCCCTGTATATTATCTTTATTTGTTTTATGTTATGTAGTTAGTATTTGAAACAGTGTTGAACTTGTAATATTTTCTTACGTGTGTTTTAAGCTAATTTGTATTTAAAAAAAATTTTGGTACTTAGTTATAAGACTTTATTATACGCTGCGTGGTTTATTTTGTACACATGTTGCATGTATACACACTTGGCACTAGGCGATGGGATGTGTGACCTATGTTGTCATCATCTCGACACCTCGATTTCCACGCATCCGTACGTGGGAATTGGGGGTGTCACAAGTGGTATCAGAGCGGTTTGGCTCTGGGTAAAATCACATGTCCCGTTGGTGCGGTACCAGAAAGTTTTTAAAGTTGTGATTTAAAATTTATTTTATTTGAAGCTTGCTTTTTATTTTATTTGAGTTAGTTTGATTTTAATTATTTTATTTATTTATCTATTTTATTATATGCTATTTTATTTTATCTTTATTTGGTTTTGGTTTTGGTGTTGTTTGTTTTGTCTGATATTTAAACGGGGTCAAAGGTTGTGTTATTGCAGGAAGATGGTAAGACCAAGAAGGCCTTCCGAGAAACCTCAAGATGATTTACTGAGAGGCAATGGAAATTACGCCATAGCTCGAGCGTTAAATCAATTGGCTGAATATTTGCAGCGAGGGGAGCAAAGTAGAGCGGAGCAAGCTGGATGCACCTATGAGCGCTTCTTAGCGCATAGAACCCCTGCTTTTACCGGAGAAGAGGATCCACTTTGAGCTGGAAAGTGGATCAGAGATTTGGAAAAGACGTTTGAAGTCTGTGGTTGCACTGAGGCGCAACAAGTGCTCTATGCAAGTTATTTGTTACAAAGTACAGCTTCTGAATGGTGGGAGACAAAAAGAGAAATGTTAGTGTTGGAGTTGGGGTCCTTTGCTGCTGTGACTTGGCAGCGCTTTAAAAAGGAATTTAATGATAATTGCTTTCCTGCTTCTGTGAGGAGGCAAAAAGCAAGAGAATTTTTTAGCTTGGTCCAAGGAAGCATGACTGTAGAACAATATGCCCGGAGATTTGTAGAGCTTGGGCGATTTGCTTCTCATCTCATCGCCATGGAGGAGATGCAGGCCGAGCGTTTCCAGGAGGGTCTGCGACCAGACATATGCAGAATGGTAGTTTGCCACCGGATTACCATTTTTCAGGAATTAGTTGATTTGGCCACTCTTGCAGAGCGTGAGATTAGTTTGAGCATGGGCTCCCCTCCAGGTCAGAAGAGGCTGAATGTTGATGGTCAAGGAAGCAATTCTGGGTCACCACAAAAGTTTATACAGAGGACAAGAATTCGATCATTGACAGCCTCCGGTGTGCTTATGGGAGGCCGAGTTCCAGTTTGTGGCAGATGTAATCAAGCTCATGGAGGCGAGTGCTGTTTGGGTAGGAACCAATGTTTCGAATGCGGTCAAATGAGGCACTTTGCTCGTGAGTGCCCTAGTCGAGTTCAAGGAAGCCATGGAGCTCGTCGTGGTGGTAGAACTAACCAGAGGCAATTAGTTCGGGCTCGGATGTACGCAGTGACTCCTGGTACCATTGGAGGCGAGGTTCCGGAGGCTCAGGATGCTGGAGTCATGGCAGGTATGGGTCTAACCTAATCTTTCGTGATGAATACCTTGTGTGGTTTGTTTTTATATTATTGAGGCTTGAAGGAAGGGCATGATCTGGGTGAGCTCTTAGCTAGGGAAGTAGGATAATTGAGTTCTTTGGTTCCGTGGAGTTTATGAAATGGTCTATAACGTAGTAGGTTATAAGATCAACAAATTTCAAGGATAGATTTTATGGAATTTCAACAAAGTTTTAAGGTTTCGCAGATTTTAGGAAATGATTGGTTATTATTTAAAATTTCAGATTTTGAGAGTTTCAGGAGTCGATTGTTTTGTTATTGGATATAAGTTCATCAACCTAACGGATTTTGGAAAAGGAATTTTGCATAATTTAAGGTTATGGGATTGCGGATTTGAAGGACTGATTCATAATGAGATTGAAGCTTTAGTTTCGCAGGATTGGTGTACTAGTATGAATTATTTTGGAGATTGATTAGGCTGTAACCATTAAAATGGGATTGAACAAAGTTGAATGATGGCTATAGGAATTATCAAGGAGAATATTTCTTTGGGGATTAAAGGTAATGACCTAATTTATGTATTTTTAGGATTGAAGATGTTGATCTAGTTCGTGTCTTTGTCTAAGGATTGAAAATATCGATCTATTTTGAAAAATAATTCTTATAGCTCGAGGTTATAGTGACAGGTTTTAGGATTGATCATACTGAGTTTGGGGATATTAGATGGTGCGAATTTAGGAGATGATTTTTTTTGTTAATTTCGAGGACATAGATCTAGATGATGAATATGATAGGAATGAATCACTTGCAAGTTGGAGAAATATTGGCTTTGTCTAAGGACATGTAATAGTTGTGAGTGTATGGACTTGGAGAATACAAAGTCCTGGTTTATTTTTGGCTTGGAAGAAGTGGTTTGATAGGTGTTAATTTATGAGGACATAGTCTTTTTGAATTTTGGCAAGTTATTAGAGTGCGCGCGGAAGCATGATTTTTGGAGATAATTAATTATTCAAATTTTGTACTAATTTTGAGAAATTAGTGGTGACTTGAAGTTTTAGTAAGAAGTTAATCATTTGGTTGTACAAATTATGATTATTGATGGTTTATTTTGGAAGTGACTAATAGGTTACCAAGATATAGTATATAATGAAAGTTTCGATGATATAGCATAAGAGTTGATTGAGGTTAATACAATTTATTCTAAGAAGTAATAATTATTGGAATTTACTTGGGTGCGGTTTTGAAGTTCTTGAGGATATGGTGATTTCAGTTTACGTGGCCGCTTTAGGAGTTCTAGACATGATGCGTCACTGGGAGACTAGTACGAATATGATGGAATTGCCTATAGGGGTATATACTGGGGAGAGTATTCCTCTTGCTTGTTTGGGAATGGTTGATTGTATGATTTTCTCAAGTATACTCTGAATTTTATCTTGTATCCTGCTTAGCGCTGATGTTTGACCTTACAAATTTCGAGGACGAAATTTATTTTAATGGGGGGAGGATGTGATACCCCGTTTTTACGTGTATTTTCACTGAATGAGTATTTTAATTTAATTATAATATTGGTTCTTTTATTTTCAATTATTGGATTTTAATTGAATTTTATTTATTGTTTGAGTTTATATTGCTGTTTAATTTATTTTAGCTTGTCTTTAGATTTAAAATTTATTTGTTAGTTTTTACTAGTTATTTATTATAATTGAGTTTTATGTTGTATTTAAATTATTTTCTTGGTTTTATAGATTTTAAAGTTGTTTTCGTTGGATCAGTTTTTGGACTCCAGAGGTGAGGATTGAACCTCATTTCTTTTCCTCTATTTTTTCTTTTCTTTTTTTCTTCTTTCTTCTTTCTCTTTTTATTTCTTTTCTTTCTCTTTCTTCCGGCCCCTCCCCGTGCGAACTCTCTCTCTCTCTCCCCTTCTCCGTCGTTATTTCATGCCACCCAAACCCACCGTCGGCCACCGCCGTGCGGTGCACCACCCCCACCATTCGACTCCCCTCCGATCAGTAAACCTCCCCACCAAGTTTCACCTCCATCCGAGCCGTCGTTAAGCCGGAATCGTCACTCCAAGCCGCAGCCTATTTTCCCTCCAGCGTGACCATCGCTCCACGTCCGGCCACCACCTCATCACCACTTCATGATCGACTCATTGCCGTCCTAAACCACCCATTTCCGGCTCCAATCCATTGCCGCAGCAACCCCCACGAGCTCACTTTCCGTTTTGGATATTTTGGCCTTCTACTGTCGTTTTTGCTAACCCCCACGGCCAACCCTCACTTTCACTAGCTTCATAAACACTTCTAAGGTATTCCCTACCAATCTCAAGTTTTTGTTCATCCCCAATCAAAAATGGGTATTTTACAACCCACAGCCATAGTGTTTTTATACTGTTACGTTGCTTACTCTTCGCCGTTTGCTGCTCGTTGATCTATCGAAAATTATCATATAGCGCTATAAGTATTTTTCCAAACTTCATTTTATATTAAAATATATTATTGCTTTTACAATAAATATTTGTGACTGGTTGGTTATTCCGGACTGAGTCTGAGGAGTCGGAGGTCGGATGGATTTGAGAATGAAGTTAATTATGTTTTGGTTGACGTTGAGATTTATTGGATATCTTGTATTTTGATGTTTGCATGCATGTTCATGTTTGAAAAGGTAAACTGGGTTTTCGTGTAATTGCATGCATGTATATGTGTTGGAACTTGAAAACTGAGTTTTCAAATGAGAAATGTTTTTTGGTATATGTGAACGATTGGATTGATTGGTTTGAGTCAGAGGCACGTGTAGGGATGGTGGTAAGCATGGATGGTCGTAGAGTCCCGCCTGCGATTCCCACTTACATTGCATGCGGCGTAGGGATGGTTGTAGAGTCTCACCTGCGATTCCCACCTACAGTGCTTTGATGGTTTGGTTAATGGGTTATTTTCTAGGAAAATGGTGATATTGGTTTTTTGGCCATTATCTGAGATAATGGCAAGGATATGTTTAAAGGAAATGTTTTGGGCCAAAATGGGATCTTTTGGCGTGCGTGGTAAAAGTGTGGATTTTTGGGACATGCGCATTTGGTATCTTTTCATGCATATTATTAAGTGTAATATATTTTTATCTCGTGGTGTTTAGATTATATTTATTTGCGGCACCATTTTTGGTACCGTAGATTTTGATGCAGAGGTTGAGAAAGAGGAGGAGGCTGAGCCCGAGGAGGCGGTTCTGCCAGAGTATTTACTTAGAGTTGATTACCCTTGTATATTATCTTTTTTTGTTTTATGTTATGTAGTTAGTATTTGAAACAGTGTTGAACTTGTAATATTTCCATACGTGTGTTTTAAGCTAATTTATATATAAACAAAATTCTGGTACTTAGTTATAAAGCTTTATTATCCACTACGTGGTTTATTTTGTACATATGTTGCATGTACACACACTTGGCACTAGGCGATAAAATGTGTGATCTGTGTTGTTATCATCTCGACGCCTCGATTTCCACCCATCCATACGTGGAAATTGGGGGCGTCACACATGCACATTGTAGAAACAACGAGTTGGCATGTCAGACCTCATCGCCCATGAATAAAAACTCTGATCCAATCCAAAAAGGGTCTCAGTCACAAGAATTTCATGATTATAGCAAATCTAAAAAAGGCTCTGTAGATTTGTGTAATTCTTTTTTGGAAAACTACAAGAAAACTTTACCATCCATAATTTTAGGGTGTCGAAAGGGGACCACCACCTCAGGAATGGCCTAATATGTTTGCGACACCATATTAGCAAAAGATCTTGGTCTTCCAGCCAACGCCAAGGGTCCTTGAAGGCCCAGATGACAACCATAGTAGGTCTCGAAAACCAAACCCTAGCATAGTAGCGTTTTTCCTTGCTACGTCAGCAGAATATTTAGTGAAATCCCATGATTCCATCTGTTAAAATACATCACAATAAGTGAAGTACTGCATAAAACGATGCCGTACATATGAGAAATAAGAAGTATATAAACATAAGAGAAGGGAGGAAACAACGATGAATTATTCAGTCATACACTCTCGCCAACTCTCTCATACTCTCTCTCTACTTTTTAGAAATTGACTATCTCGAATACAATAGTTTGTAAGGGCCCATTACAGAGTAGGATTCCTCTATTCATAATAATGGAAGGCAGTTTTCAAAAGTGAGAGATGCCTTTTGGCCCTTCGGGCTTTCCACGAACTTTTGTCCGACAGAAACCTTTACCATTCACAGAGAAGCACGGTACATGTAAGTAACTCCAAAAGCAGCACGTAATCAACTCCCCCAGGTGTATAGTCTCTAGCTCATGAGCTGGTTTTTGGTAACGCAAATCTGTCACGTGTAGACATAAACGCGGTTTCCGAAACTTCAGAAGGAAGATTAATCACATTTTCTCCAGTTTTTTTTATTTTTTTCGAATATCAAATCATATGCATGTAGGGTATACACTTTCTCTCATAGACATATAAATAACACTAGATTTTACAGTGCCGCTATATTTTACAATCTATCTTCTAATTTATAAAAATATATTGGAAAGACTTCAATTTGAGAATTAGATCACGTTGATCCATTAGAATTCAAGATTTTAAAATATTCCATGCCGAAAAATTTTAAAAAGTCCTGGATAAATGAGATAGCTTTTCGAACTTGAAAAGATTGTGGATATCGGGGAACATTATAAGTTAGAGAAAGTTCATTATTATAATAGCAAAAGATGTATTATTGTACCTTTATATTGTGTATAGTCCTTTTCTTCTATATAAAGTAGTCTGTCACTTGAGGCCGTAAAGAACATTCATCATGTATATGCATGGTTTGTGCAAGCAACTTGACTCGGTCTAGTACTGATGATTAGATAAGAGAGAACTGGATGATACAGATTACAGACAAGGTTGGAGGAACAGTCCATTCAGAATTCCCCAGGGGAGTAGTAGTGCATGTCTATTAATCATGGATATATATCAGCATATTAGATATTTCTATATAGAATCCATCCATCGATCCGAGTCTTCATCCTGAGTTTCTATTTCATTGTCCTAACATTATTCCATGGTTGAGTCATGGGTTTGGAATTACTTTCATTGAAACTGTCCATAAAAACAAGAGCACTGTCAACATCTTCCCGTAGTGGAGACTTAAGAACTCGCGCGTTTTGGGCATTTCAAATTCAACGTACCAACTTGTATATATGCATGCCAACGAAAGAAAACAAGAAGATGTCCATGCATTGTGGAGTACCTGTAATTAAATTAGCTGGTCAGCACTACTAGTTCATCAAAAACTTTATGCATGTTGAAGAGAGAACTTGGATGAACTGATGATCATGATGTACGACGTTGTCAAGTTTTGCTGTTTAATTTAGATTATGGGTGTAAAAAAAAAGGGTGAACTAAACCGGATCATTGGATTTGATCCGATATCGAGTTTGGTTCAGTCCGGTTCTATTTTTCTTTTTCTAAAACCTCGGACCATATATATTTTAATTTTTTATCTTGTATATAATTCTTATATATATAATATATAATTATATAAAAAATAGTGTTGTATTATATGATAAATTACTAATTAATATAATATTAAATTTTAAAATCTTATATCACTATAATTTATTGTATTAATAGTTATATTAATATTATATAGTGCATATTAATAGCTAATACTATATCACTATATATTATAATATACTATAATCTATCACTATATTATATATTATAATATATCACTATAGTTTTTTTTAATAGAAATTAATCAGAATTTCATTGAATTTCATTAATCAATGGAAATAACAATTACAGACAATTATCAAGCCATAAGACTTGAGAAATATAGTCTGGAATACAATCCCACCATAAAGCAATACTATCAAACGTACCCTAGAAACATTCCTAGCCAACAAGTGAACTACCATATTACCCTCTTGATAAACATGAGAAAATTGACAACATGCAAAACATGATGAAAGCTGCTCAATTTCATAATATAACCCCCTAAGCAGAGATTTATGCATATTGGTATCCTGAAGAGCTTTAACACATATCAAAATATCACTTTTCACAATAAACTTGGGGATTCCCATAGAAACACACAATTGCAGCCCTCAGAAAATAGCCATAGGTTCTATAGCTTCCAAGCTATCCATTTCCAATTTGTCCCTCAAAACAGCACCAACTCCAGTTTTTCCAAACTCAGCAAAAACTGCCCCATCAACGTTTAACTTCAACCATTCAACTGTGCCCTTGTCTGCTTCTTTACCTGATCAAACTTCGCAACATAGTAAATGCATTATCTGCTGCATGTGTCGAATTGAGTAACAACTAATCATGCACATATTTGATCCTATGAAACCGGTTTAGGGGGAAGCCGGTGCAGAATTGGTTCTTAAAAATGTAAAACCGGTTCAATTCAAAATTTTATTCAAAACCAAACCAAACTAGACCCGTTACACCCTTATTTTAGATTTACAAATCCCTTATTTTAGATTTACAAATCAAAAGTTAAAGTAAAAATATAAGTCAAATTAATATTTATTATATTAATGACATGCCATGCCACAAATCACATGAAAATTTAAGATTTTTGTGGTAAAATTTGTAGCAAGCTGTTTAGCATCTTTCATATATATATAGGTAATTAGGTACCAGCTAGACCGACCAAATGCTGCATGTCGGTTACACAGCTAGCTGCTGCTGATGCATCTAATCTTAACATATCACACAACTGATGAAAGAAAGCAACTAGCTAATGAACTATATGCTTAACCTTTTTTGCTCGGCAGGGAAATTAATGGTCCACAGTTTTACTTTTCCCTAAATTTTCCTACTTGGAAGCATTCATGATAATAATAAAAATATCTGACTATCGGTTTTTATTCTATCATTCTAGTTTGGCACTATCCAAGGGACGGAACACATTTGCTAAGGGGGCGATATTATTTTGGGGACCAGAAGGGAATTTTCGTTTTTGGGTAGGGGGCCGGAGAGGGTGCCATTGCAGAAGAGGCAGCAAAGTCCGTAACCTTTTTTCCTTTCTAATTTGTAGTCATCACAGCCTTGGGCCCCCTGATCTCGCCCCAGCCTTGACCTTGTCCTTGCCATCATCCTCACTATAAATGATCATGTTCTACCCTTCTCTTCCTTCACCAAGCTTACCTCCCCATAAGCACATCTATTATCTAAACACATAGTACTGAGAGAGTGAGAGAGAAAGCGGGGTGGGGTGTTTGACAGAAGGTCACGTGCATAAAATGGCCACAAACCAACCAGCTTCAGTTAACCTGCATGCAGATGAAGACTACATTGATATGGAACTGAGCTCTTCTTCCAACTTCTTGTGTTACTTTATCAGTTCCCCACCACAAACTAGAGAGTTTGAGTTCCAAATGACTTCAATGTCAGGCGAGAGAGAACCCACAACTTCCCCAGCTGATGAGCTCTTCTACAAGGGCAAACTCCTTCCTCTTAACCTCCCTACTCGCTTACAAATGGTTCCAAAAATCCTTCAGAGCTCTAGCACAGAAATTGAACCCAAAACAGAAGAAGCCTTAGAAGAAAGGTACTATAGCAGTCCTTTTTTCGCTAGTACTGGCCCCAGTACTGCAGATTCTACCAATAGCAGTACTCCGCTTGACTCCCGCAACATTTCACCATCAGAGTCTTGCCGGTTTAGTAGTGAACTAAGCCCAGAAGAGTGCTTCTTAGAATTGTCTATTGAGAAAAGTGAATTCATTGGCAGTCATCCAAAGAAGTCTTGGGCCAAGAAGCTCAAGCAAATCAAGCAATTTGCACTAGGTCAAAAACTCAAGGCTTCAAGTTCATATCTCAAGACTTTGTTCAGCAAATCTGGTTGTTCAGATGCATCCTCCAGTGCCAAGGCAGCATGCACTCCAGAAGCAAAAACTGCCTCAAAGGGTAAAGATTGTCTAAACAAGTTTATGAAGGCACCCAAGAAAAACCCATTTGGAAAAATTGGTAGGGAGAAATACCAGATATCGACCACTTGGATGAAGAGCATTGATGGAGAGATGCTTGGGAATGGTACTGTTAGCAGCCACAGGAGGTCTTTTTCTGGGGTTACTCAACGGCGTTCTGATACCAAGTCATGGTCTTCGTCTACATCTTCTTCTGGTTCTTCATCCTTTTCATTCGGTTCAAGTGGATTTAATGATTTACAGCTGCTCAAGAGGATCAATTGCAGCACGTACTCAGAGCTTGAGAATTCAATAGAGGGAGCAATCGCTCACTGTAAACAGTCTCAGTAGCTGTTTAGCTCTTCAAAGGTTGTTAGTGATGTTGCTTCAAAGAATGAATTTTGTTGGGATCAAGAAAGGAGAGGACTTGCATCATCTGATGGAAACTGGGGAAAAGCTCATGACAGAGACATTTCCTGAATCTAATATTGTGACGTTCGGATTACATGGTTGGTTTCAATGGACTATCAGATTAGTTAAATTAATGGGTGAAAGATTAGAGTTTCTTATTAATTTAATTATAAAGTAACTTTTCTGCTGAATTCATATGTTCTAGCCCGGCCCTTTTGTACTTTCGAAAGCTACACGCGCTGTCTGTATTACTTTGCACTTTTATAAAAGACCCTCGTCCATAAAAAGTAATGCCGGGAGTGAGTATAATGCTTTTGCTTCCAAAAATATTCTCGTAACAAAAAAATTATATAAATTGACGTAATTTGATATAATATATTAGATTGTAAAGTTACTTTTATTATAAAATAGATCTAATGGATCACTTAAAGTACGTCAATTTATAGAATTATTTGTGTAATCTTGTTGTGGCTAGAGTATTTTCCAGAGCATTCATCTTTTGATCCTATAGTTCTCATGAAAATAAAGCTATCATACTTTTTTTTTATTGGCACCAGATCATTATGTCGGAGAACAAATTTTTGACTGGCTCTCTTACCGTGATAGTTTGATTTATAGACACATTTGCAAGCGCAGCAAAGAGAACAGCAAGGAAGAATATGCATTAAAGTTTAAGAACAAGTATAGACAGAAATGCTAGTCCAAATGGAACATGTTATGTCACTGCTGCAAGATCATGATGGGCGCAGAAAGAAGAATAAATAAACTTTATGCTTGTTCAAAACTTTTACTGGCTAATTTTGTAACTCTCCAAAATATTTTCATGAGATTATACTATTTGTGGAATAATATGATATAATTTGTATGCTTTTTAATTTTATGAAAGTATTAGTTCTAATCAGTACATTTGAATGTAAACAAAGAACATTTGAACATAGCTTTACATTTGAATTAATGTTCGAACATAGTTACACATATGTACGATAAATACGTTTGAACGAAAGGTATTACGTTTGAATATATGTACTCCATAAAAGTTTGAACTCGTTCCGTTATGATCAAACAAAATTTCTTAATGTTCAAATGATTGAAAGAGATACGTTCAAACATATTTATAAACAATCCGAGTGTTTAATCTTTGACCTTCCAACAATTGTCCAATAATGTGCAAATGCAAAATTCAAACGTCATATCACAAACATTCAAATGTGTGTATGTTCGAATGTAAAAATCAAATGTTCAAATGAAAAATATCGAACGTTAGATATTTATCGATTGAATGCTACTCAGTTGGGTAAATATCCAAACGTACTTTTCATAGCATTACAGTTAATAGATCAACTCGAACACGGCCCATTAAGAGTTTCGTGTCAAAATCATAAACTCTAACACGACGCATTAAGATAACGAGTTGACATAACACGACACGACCCGTTAGTGAATCCTACGAAAAGGTTAATACGACACGACACGACCTGTTTTAACCCGTTAATATTAATGGATACGAACACGACCCGTTAACTCGTTTAACCTGATTAATTTTATATAAATATTAAAATCACAATGTCTATAAAAGAAATATAAAACTAACTACAATTACAAAATTACAATCCAAAAATAAATATACCGACATTAAAATGAAAATCCCAACAATACCAGATATGATAAACAATAAAACAAAGTAACAAACTCACAAAGCCATGCATATTGCATAGTGCATTATAAATATTAATATTGCAATCCTAAATATGATGATACATACACAAACCTAAACAAATTATGAACCCATAGAAGATGGCATAGCGTCCTCATTGCTCTTGTTGATGTTCAACTTCATTATATCTTTAGCTAACTCGTCTAAATCATTTCTTGTGCTCCTATAACCAAGTTATCTGTAATTCTACTATCCCATAACCAAATCCTTTTGTTTATTCAAAGTCCTCACTATTTACAAATAGCATTGCAATGCGTGTGAGGTTACAAACCAATCAGAAAGGTTTTTTGTTCTATCTTTTTTAAGTTTTTAGATAGAATGGCAGAAATGTAATTTTTATTTTCTTAACAAGTCATAGCGGGTTGCCCCGTTAGTGACCCGTTAAGTAATTATGTGTTAATGGATCAACCCGTTTTAACTCAAACCCGTTTTTCTTGTGTTGTGTTCGTATTGTGTTAACGGATCGTATCACAGATTGCCACCCTGAAGATTTAGTATAGCACGTAGTTGGCCTTTGTACAGAAGGTACCTACGTTGTGGTTCTACTTAATATTTATTGAAGTATCATTGTTCTAATAACTTTGGAAGAATATTGGGGCGCAAGTCCACATAGCCAACACTCATTTGTAAAAGCCAATATTGATGTTTTTCCATGTCATTCCCACAAGGATACTGAGACAAAATCAGATGTAGAACACTAAAAATCTTACAAAAAACTTTTCACCTTTTGTCCATTGATATTGACTAAACATAATCTGAGCTAACATGTCTGCTAGATTTTTTACACAGGTTTTAGGAAATATCAGTACTACCAAACCAACTATATGTTAAGATATATATTGCTGGAAATATCAGTAGAACAGTCATGGAGGTACATGTTACAAGCAACTCTTTTCCCCACCGCCTGAGTTTTTTTTTTTTTTTTTAGTTTTTTTTTTAAATTGAAATTATTTTTTAATTTTAATTGCTCACTATTTTTTTATTTTCTTATTCTTAGATCATATTTTATTCTGTAGTCTAGTTTTCAATTTCTAGGGCTTCTTGCTATTTTTAGTTTATTTTAATTGTGTTATAAATATCTTTAATAACTTCGAGTGTTTTTTTCTAGTTTTAGATTTATTTTTGGAATTTTCTTCTTTTAAAAAAATATTATTTTTTAAAAAACATTTTATGCATAATTTTATTTTAAAAGTAATAACCAAGTATTTTAACACTTTTCATTAATTATTTAATTAGTTATAAGTTTTTTTTTTCCATAACAAATCAAACTTCATTGATAATAAAGATTACATACATTTATTAAATCATATGGTTTGAGAAAAAAAGTCTAGAATGCAATCCTCCCAAATATCACAATCCTCAACATTCCATGCATTCCAAACAAGTTTGTGAGCTGCCATATTACCCTCCCTATATACATAATCGAGTAAAAGAGCAAGAAATAAAACAACTCTTAAGTCTTTTAACTTCTGCAAATTACGGCCCTAGAGCTGAATCAAACATATTGTCTTTCTGTAAAGACTCAATAATTAATAGAGAATCATGTTATTAACTAAGTATCATGTTAGCAATTGTCGTAGTAAAATTAACGGAAAATGAAAGCTGCATGGAGGGACCAATTTAATTGACAAATCTTGGATAAGTTATTAATCCAATTCAGCTCGACCAATCATAACCCTAACAAGAATGGATCAAAAGGACGTTAAAAATTCTTTAACCTTAATTTCAATTTCCTTGAAAAATATAATGATTTTTTTTTTCAAGCTCGCATGAAGAATGTAATTAATATTTTCTTACATACTATAAATTGCTTGGATATATGTGAATGATCATCATCATGTCGGCAAACAACTGGAGCATGTGAGTATTGTCAGTGGAGATATAGAACTCAGGAGGCATCAATATCTTCTGTAAGAAACTTCTTGTCAAACCTGTCTCTCTATACGATTAATGTAAAGTTCAATATAATTTGTTCAAATAAAACAAAAGAACGAATTATTTGAGTCTCTCTGTTTGTATTTCTTTTCTAGACTGATTTCTTCACTACTTTATATATATATATATATATATATATATATATATATTTATACATGCGATCATTTCTTCATTAGTAGTACTTCAGGAGCTTGTTTAGTACGTACTGCGTGTGACAGATGTATTATTAATTTTTCAGTAACTTCGAAATTAATCGAGTGATCTCTCTAAATTTCTGAATGCAGTCTTTTAATTGTTTATACACTGAAAAAAGATGGTAAGTAGATCGGTTCAGTACGTGAGTCACTGATGATTGAGATATGTCACTGCAGAAATCGACAGAAAGTCATGGATCGATCGACAGCAATTGACACATGAACGTAGGTCACTTTCGCAAATTATGAGCCAAAAGTGATAATTAATAGAGAGGCTCTAAAAATATTACACACCGATACGATTGCTACTGAAGCAGGCCCATTTGTCCACAAGTTGTTTGATTCATTTGGTTCCTTATCAAGTCATTTTTGGGAGCCACTGTCCTGATCACTCCTGACCGTTAAAAAAAAGGAAAGGGAAACGAAGTTTCATAAAATATCAAATAGGTTACAGTTCTCTCTTGGCCAAAAAAAGAAAAGGAGCAGGTTGAGAGATAAGAAATGCAAATAAGTTTTTTTTTTTTTTGGTGTCTGAAATAATTCCAAGAAAGTGAATTGTCGGATTCTCTCTCTCTCTCCCCTGAAACAGAGAAACTTGAAAGCATTCTTGATAACGTCGACCGTCCCTTTTCCTTTCTTGTGTCTATTTTGGATAAAAAGTGGAGCTCGTCGTCTTTACTCCCTCCCGTCTTCTGTCTATCATATCAACCCGTTGTTTTCATGTTTGGTTTGTTTAAATTTATGAGACGTTTCTTCGCATTTTCAGAGAAGATGAATGAAGACCAGATCGAGCTATCGCTGCCAGGCTGCTGGCCACGCGATTGTTGGACACTATTGATATCTGGAGCGGCTTCCGATCTTGCATTTTTTTACCTCTAGGCGAATTGCTTTTTTCGATTGCTTAAAAAATGGTTAAATGTGTCAAAGGACTTGCCAGTCATATATGTGTTACATGCCAAAAAGACCGGTCTATTAGCAGATTTTCGTTAAACTTAAACAGAAGTAGTGCAACAGGGCCTGAGATGCCACAAACAAACGCTCCATTATTCGCAATAATTAAAAGAACAGGTAATGGGCAGGAATGAGAGGAATGGAACCCGTGAAATTATTTACCCAAAACAAAGGCGATCACTACAACAAATATGGCTTTTAGTAACAGATTAGAAATAGTGACGGTTTCCAAACCATGACTAAAACGTATTTTCTGTGACGGTTTGTGGAAACTGTCACCAAATGTTGGGCAATAATTTTTTAACGTTCGGACGTTTCAGTTATTTTGTTTGCACGTCACAATAACATTCGACCTTTATGTCTATTTACGTGCGAACGTAAAAATTTTAGCGCCAACGGTCGAACGTTATATCTACTTACGTGCAAACGTTAAAATTATTAGCGCCAAAGTTCGAACGTTAAAGCTGTAAAGTTCGAACGTTATATGTTAATTTGCATAAATTAACCATAATATATATTTGTTTAATAGTAAGGTTGAACAAGCTAATATTAAAGAAAATTAAGAGTAGAAATTAAGCTTTTTAAAATAAAAATAAAAAAGAGCCGAGGTCACATGTCCATGAGTGACCCCTTCCTAATTTATTAAAAAACCCTTACTTCTGGCCGAGGAATACCGTAGAAAAAAACCCACGACACAAGATTACCACACGAACGTAACCCACAAACCTCAAAACTCACCTACAAAATAAAGAAAATTTGACAAAACCCAATAAAACTAAAAGAAAAACATATCCACACAACCAACATACAAACACAAAGCAAGCCTTAAGACTGAATAGAAGGGAGGCCTATTTTGTCGAGACGAACCATTCCGCGTGCATGTCTTGGTAGCGTATCACTCTCACCATATATTTTGTTAGTTCCCTCCTCACCATCCTTTGCTAATGAATCAGCGACTTGTTTCCTTCTCGAAAAATATGAGATATAGTATAAATCATACCTTGAAGGCTTTCCGTTAGATGCTCCCAATAATCCCACAAGTACCACACATTACATGCCTTAGTGGTCAACCAATACACTAATAAAGCTAAATCACATTCAATTTCCACCAGATGAAACCCATGCTCTTTACAGACCATCACACCTCAAGACAAAACTCTCAATTCAGCTTCATTATTTGTTCCAAAACCAAAATATTCCGAGAAAGCCACTTTGACATTTCCTTGATGGTCCCTTATGACTCCACCACCACCGCATGTCCCCAGATTACCCCTACAACTCCCATCCACGTTCATTTTCATCCAACCCAGTTTCGGTTTCACCCACACCACCAGCCTTATGTTTAGATGGACTACTGGCCTAATGGCCATATTTAGATCAGACAGCAGCGCATGATTAGCTGATGATATTTTACTACACTTAGCAATACTTGCAGATACTTGACTCAACCAGAACTTTATCGCAATCCAAGTAGCCTCAGCCGATTTATACTTTGACTCCATTCTAGCTTTGCATCTACGGAGCCACAACCGCCAAGTGATTATGCTTGGGAGCAAACCTACTAGAATACCACGTTGGGTGGCCCTTTTCTCACAACTGAACCAAGCTGAAATCCGAGCACGCCAATTCGAATAACCCATGCACCGAACTCGAAGAGCTGACGCTGCTTTCTCCCAGACTTCTGTTGCAACATCCCCTGTGCATAAAACATGATCTATCGTTTCTAAGGAGCCTCTAGCACAACAATCACATTTTGAAGCCAACGATACCCCTATATAGGTAATTCTCATATCAACAGGTAGACATCGAAACCAAGCCTTCCAAACACAAACCGCTACCCTTCGAGCTAACATATTATGCCACATCCATCCCTTCCACGTAAGTTCTTCTCGTCTTACCCTTATAATATCCCAGGCAGAAGCAGTAGTAAAAATGCCACTTTGATTCGGTTCCCATATATAGACATTAGATCCCTCTTTACCAGCTATTACAGATTGCATAACCTCAATTGCTCTGTTTTGACCAATCAACTCCTTTAGAGCATTTTCATCCCACACGTTGCCAACCCATAAATCTTTTCCTCTAACCATCGGATTCCCAATATCTTGTACATGCACATTAAGTGGTCCACTTGACAACCACTTATCATGCCAAAAATACACATTTCCTTCCCTAATACGCACCCTTGTATTCTCATATACCTCTGGAAACACCTTCATTAGAGCCTTCCATAACCGTGATCCATTACACCTTGAAGCTGCCATACCAAAACTTCTATCTTTTACATACTTTGTATGAAAAAACTGCGCCCATAAAGTATCCATAGTGATAAGACGCCACACTAGTTTCATGTGCATCGCTTTCTGCATCTCATTAAAATCCCGTATCCCTAAACCCCCTTCATTTGTTGGTTTACAGATAGATGACCATGATACCCACTTCCTCTTAGGCTTTCCAGTATGTGCCCCCCAAAAGAATGTAGCTAGAATGGAATTCATCTTAGATAATATGACCTGAGGAACATTTAAAACCGCGAAGAGGTGAGTTGCCATACGTGACAACACATGTTTTATCAAGGTTAACCGACCTCCTTGAGATAGAGTTTTAAATTTCCAGCCCGCCACCTTATTTCTTATTTTGTTACATAACGGTTCCAAGTGTCTGGCTGTAAGCTTACCTGTCACCAGAGGTACTCCTAAGTACATTACTGGAAAAGTTCCCTCCACAAAACCCATCATATTCAGAAGGCTACATCTCCTTGAGTAAGAAATCTTTTTTGACATGAATAAAGCTGACTTCTCTGTATTTATTGCTTGACCAGACCAAAGAGAGTATTGCTCCAGTGTTCGAAGGATTCTTCTAATGGACCTCTTATCCCCACTTGCAAAAATAAGAAGATCATCCGCATAAAGAAGGTGCGACACCAAAGGCGCTCCTCTCGGGTTATTTTACCTTGCACAAATTTTTGCCTGAACAAACGAGTAAGAACCTCCTGCATGATAATAAACAAATATGGTAAAAGAGGGTCCCCTTGACGAAGCCCCCGAGTAGGTTTAAAGAAACCCTTGTAAGTTCCATTCATCATGATCAAAAACCAAGGGGATTTCACGCACTTCTCCACTAGGACACAAACTCAATCCGCCAATCCAAAACCCTTCAAAACCAAGCTCAAAAAAGACCAATCCACTCTATGATATGCCTTTGCCATATCTATTTTCAGCATTACATTCCCGCCATTTGTTTGTCTATGGAGCGAATGTACCATTTCTTGCGCAAGGGTGATATTCTCAAAGATACTATGCCCCGGGATGAAAGAACCTTGTTCCCAAGAAATCATACAAGGAAGCATAGGCGCCAATCGATTCACCAAAATTATTGAAAAAATTTTATAAGCCACATTGCACAAACTGATCGGCCTGAACATATCAAAAATTTGAGGATCCTGCACTTTCGGAATGAGAACAAAGTAAGAAGCTGAATAAAATCTAGGCAATGGTGTACATCGAAAGAAATCACGCGCTGCTTCAATCACATCCCGTTTTACAATATCCCAGCACTGTATATAAAAATCAGAACCAAAACCATCAGGTTCGGGGCTACTTTGTTTAGGAATAGAAGATATGGCCTTCCGAACCTCCTCATCCGTAGACTCTTTAAGTAGCCCATGGTTTACCTCCTCATTAACCACCGGTGACAATAAATCACAGAAATCATACACCACCGTGGGTCCCTCCCCTATCAAGAATTCCTGAAAATATTCTACTGCTGCATTATGAATTGCCTCCCGCGAATCCAAAACAACCCCATTCGGAACAGTCATTTTTGAGACAAGAGACACTCTCCTACGCTGGTTAACCACAGCATGATAGAATTTTGAGTTCCGGTCTCCTTCCTTTAGCCATTTCTTCTTAGCCTGTTGAGACAACCGGATTTCTTCCCTCTTCTCCCAAACCTCTAACTCAGTTTTTGTACGAACATATTCTTGCTCTAAATCAGGTTGAAAACCTTCTTGCAGCTGAGCCTCAAGAACATCCACGTGCTTCTCTAATTCATTAATAGACTGATCTACCCTGCCAAAAACCTCTTTATTCCACCTTCTGAGAACTGGTTTAATTTTTTTCAGTTTTGCAGCCAAACGAACTAAACCCATCCCCATGACCTCTTCTCCCCAACTCTCCTCCACACATTTCATAAACTTCTCATGTGTGCACCACATGCTTTGGAATCGAAAAGGAGCAGGTCCATATTTATTAACCTCCATATCAAAACTAATTAACATAGGACAATGATCCGAAGTCTTACGTTTTAAGTATTCCATGTACCCATTTGGGAATGCCTGAGTGAAAGCAATATTCAAGAGAGCTCGATCAAGGCGTGCCCAACTCCTCAACGGCCACCATGCCCATTGCACCATGACATTCTCCAACCATTATACCTCATCTCCACAAGACGACAATTATGAATACAAGAGTTAAAATCTGACGTCGACGACAATGGCTTGGGATTTCCTCCGATCCGCTCTCAATCTTCTCAGATTGCATTAAAATCTCCTACAACTATCCAAGGATTTCATCCTCCCTCATAGCCTCAATATCATGCCAGAGCACTCTTCTTTCCACTTGATTGCACTTAGCATATACAGCTGTCACACTTATACAAACATCTCCCTTGCTAAAATACCCCGATATCATTTGGTCAGACATACCCTTCACTTCAAAAGACAAATCCTCAATCCAAAACACCCATATCTTCCCTCCCATAGCTTCATTAGCACAATATAAAGAATAACAAAAAAAATTTGACCAGAAAACCATCGACTCCTCATCAGCAAAAGGTTCAAAAAGTATCAATATCGAAGGCTTATGTTGTCGTACCAACCTTTTCAGTCTTGCTTTCGACGTGCCCAACCCCCTCACATTCCATACCATAAACTAATCAATCATAAATTCAGTTTTTCAGGATGGGCCATAGCCTGACGATTTTGCCGCACAACCTTTCTTCTAGATTTCTTCATAGATGGACCCGGTATGTTCAAGTCAGAATCTGAACCATATCCTTTCGATGATGCCAACTCATTGTAGGTTCCTCCATCTCCTGATCTGACTCATGTATGTCCTGTCGCAAAGTCTCAATGCTTGTATTTTCCATTTCCAGCAATTCATAAACTACGTCCTGATGGCCCTCAATATAATGCCGATCCAACGTAAAAATCTCCTGCATGGCCACAACCTCCGTACAAGCTTGACTCCGTTCAACCTTTGTCGCTTCACTCACCCCATTTTGTGTGGTCTGATCCGTGCCTTGCATCTCCTCCCGGTCCACCTCCCGCTGAACCTCTTCAATTACAACATTCTGCTGCCTTGTATCCATAATAATTTCCCCTGCTTCTTCATCACCCTCTACCAAACCACCATTGTTTGAGATCTCACCAAAGGGCACGTCCTGATTTTCGTGTTCTACTACAACTGCCGTATTTACATCCCCGGACTTCTCCCCATTTAGAATTCAATCTTATGCCTTAGACTTTACAAGATGTTGCTCTTTCGTTTCCTCATGCAGTTCTTTCGCTTTAACTCGCCATGCCTCAGACTTCTTTTTACTCTTTTCCTGATACTTTACCAATCGATCCTCCTGATCTGGCTTCCTCATCCCTATCCGGCATACAGTTTCCAAATGTCCCTGTCGACGGCATCTTTTACAGAAAAAGCCTTGCTTCTCATACCGTACCTCCTGCCAAATGGTTTTATTTGTCGAAATAACAATAGGGAATCCTGAAACTTGATCCGCCAAAAGGTTAATCTCCACACATAGCCTCGCACCCGACGCCCTGGTCTTGTTAATAGTAGCATTATCAGTGCCTAGAAAACGTCCAAACCTTGTAGCCAAAATTTGTAAACAATAAAGTCGATACATGTGCAACGGTAACCCTGGTAAAAAGATCCATTGGGGAGCCAAGGAGGGTTCCTTCTTCAAATCAAAATCCTTAGTCCATCGAAATAATCTAAACACACATCCATCCATAACCCTCCCTTCTCTTGCCCATGCATGCACAAAGTCCCTTTCTGACTGTAGATTTATGAAAACATGATGAGCATCCATGAAACTAATGGTCGGTATCTCTAGCAAACCCATGTTTTCACCACCGCAAGTCGTATATTATCAATAGACGGTCGAGATCGCAGGAACTTTAAAACCAATGCATGCCGAAACTCCTCCGTAGCCTTGGTCATTTCAACCTCAGAGAACACAAACCCTTGCTGTCCATCGACCTCCACAGGATAACACATCGGCAATTTAAAACTAGGTGCGGTCAAAACTTTAGATACTGCATGACTGTAAAAGAGAGGTTGATCCAGGACCCCCGCCGGTGTAAGGGACACCAGAGGGGCGGCTGCCACCGCCATGCAGCAACCCTAATCACGTAAAGCGATGAAAAGACTAAAACAGAAATTCCATATTCTACAAAGCTCAAAAACAGTTGTACTATCTTTTCAGGCTTTCATAGAAATTAAGCTACAATACATAAATTAAATAATATTGTCCATTACATATGTCAAAAATAAAAAATAAAATATGATTAATTTTTACAAATGACATTCAGAACTGCTGGTTTACAAAAGATCAAAACTCCTCAGTCAATGTCTCAACCTTATTGTTTAACATATCTACATGATGTGCAAGATGTGTGACAACTTGATCTATTTGCACAATCTGTCTATCGATCTGTCGGTCTAAATGTGCCTTCATATCTGTCATCGCTGCATCAACCCAAGCAGGTCACACATCCCTCGCAGATGCAACCATTGGCTGCTGACTAGTACTCACAAACGGGTGAGCAACATTAGCCCCAAACTCGATTGGAGGAACAAGATCTGACGTAGGACCAAACTAACACTGAGCTGAGCCTCTCCCCTGTCCAATGCTCTGACAGTGTGCGATCATGTCGATGGGGCTCATATGGTTTGGCATCATCTCCTCCGCCTGGAGTGGGACTCCCCAGGCTAGTAATAAACGGCTGATGATGACTCTGTACGGGAGATTGTCCGTTGTAACGATGTTGGCTTCATAACGGATCCACTCAGATATAACGAGTGGCAAGTCAATGGGATCACCACGTGCCAAGCGAATCAAGAATTGTGCGCGAGCCCGACTGAATGTGCTCTTATGTGCCACAGGGTCTACATTTGTTGCAACAAAAATTTGCAACATGCGAAAAAAAGGCAGCAGCTGATTCTGTCTGAAGGAGTTCAGCCTATCGAACTTCATGCGATCTTTGCCAATGAGGATGTAGAAATCCTAATCCTGCTCATCATCACCAACCTCAGTAGCAATAGGATCGCCCTCGGGCCGATCTTCTTCATGACTGGGCATAGTGTCAACAAGGTTTGAAGATGAAGCAGAAGTGGCTGGATCTACCTCAAAGGTGCCTGGAGAAAATGCAGCTGCTGTGTCAACAGCTTGAGCAACTGTCGCCTCAGGTTATATACGCGGAATCTGGAGTAACTCGGCGATAACATCTGCCGAGAACTCAAATTGTACACCACGTACAGTGAGGGTATGGGATGATGCATCGTTAGGGATGGTGCCCATCCCAATGTAAAACTCCTAAACCATTGAGGGGTAAATCTTTCCCCTCAATGTGCATATTGGGCCCCAGCCTCTCGTGACGAAGACGTCTCTCAGCGTCTTCCGCTCCCAGCTGAGCTCATCGAACTCATTAATCAGTATTTTTCATTCACCCATATCAGTTCTTGCCCCAAGCCGAGCAATGTCTGGATTACCTCCATCCCTCCCTCGTTTCCTGGTTGTCTTATAGTGAGCCATATCCTTAAAATTTATAAAAATATAAATTATAATATTTAAAAAAATCATTAGAATTACACACATATATATATATACGTATTACGACATATATCGATTATACACAAAATTAAAATATCATCATTATAAATTTACATAATTTTGACAGCTAATTTTTTAAAAAATTTCACTTTTTCAATACCCAAAATAATAATAATAAGACGAAATAATATAAAATTTTTTTAATGGAAAAACATTCGAACGTTACTAAATTGACGTTTGAACGATCTTGAGAAAATATTTTGAAATAGTTTATGTCCAAATGTACAATGATTGTACGTTCGAACGTAAATTGAAAAATTCGAACGTAAACCATTAACATTCGAATGATTATAGTTAAACTATTGGAACAAATTTACGTCTGAATGTAAATTTGCATGTAAATTCTATACCCACATACGTTCAAAAGTATTGGAATAAACATTCAAACATAAAACAGATCCAAACGTTCTAATATTTAAGTTCAAACATCAGATTGACGTTCGAACGTTTTATCCAACATTTTATTTAAACGTTCAATAAAATAAACTTGAAATTAGTTCATTACGTCCGAATGTTAATATTTAATGTTCGGACGTAATGAATTTCAACCGTCATACGTTCGGATGTTTTTTTCTAACCGAAGAAGACCAACAGTTTACGTTTGAACGTTTTATCCAACGTACTCCTAAAACATTGGATAAAAACGTTTGAATGTCAAAATTTACATTCTCAAATTACAATGTAATGTTTAAATGTAAGGAATTCATAACGTCACAAGTTCGGACGTTTCATTGTAACGTTCAAACGTTATGAACCAGAATGGCTGAGTCAACTCAGCCATTATTGAAAGCTTCGAAACATGCGTTTCGAGGCAAAAAGCAACCATAAAAGTGGTCTAAAGGCTATGGGGAGTGTTTCTACAGTGGTATTTTATCCATTTACAACCAATGAAGGCCGGAAAATCAAGGAATGTAACTGGCCTATGGTGAGTTTTGAATTTTTGAAACCCACCGATTTAATTAGAAAGAAATACTCAACGGGGAGGGCACATTACCTTTTAGTGACAGTTGAGGTAGCGTATGACGGCGGCGTGCGTGGCGGAGAGGAACTCGTTCGGTGTAAAGTGAAACGGCGAGGAAATGGCTAGCCATTTTGTGACGCCCCCAAATTCCGCTTGGGATTGAACGGACATTTGAAGCGTCGGGACATGCAACACAAGGTTACCTGCCCCCGTTCATGACATATAAGATGCAATGTTTCTAACATGCATCTAGCATTATGCAATATTCGCAGCGGATAATCTTTTTCTTTAGCAATACTATGCACCAAACTAAATATATCCCAAATACTTGAAACATAATTCATACATAAAGGCATACTAAAAAGCCGTGATCACCACACTAGTCTAAAATGGTTGTGATCAAAAGAATACTTGAGATACAACTCCAAAAGTACAAGTATTAACCTAAGTTAAATACTATACCATCATCAACATCGCACCGTGGCCTAGTCGACCGTATTCAGTTGGTCAGATTCCAATTCTCCTTTGGGTCCTGTAACAAGATCTACCATTCGGGGGAATGGTAGTTGGGACTACCACAGTGAGATTTGATTACAAATCTCAGTAAGTTAACATAAAACTCACACACAGGTTAAAAATGCATGCATGGCAGTAAAAGCATAAATGCATAATTATAGTCATATATAAACATAGTATAACTTGACATATAGCATGACTTAACCAGAA